>MCJB01051059.1:24349-54890 GCA_002018475.1 Nicotiana obtusifolia
GAATAAAAATAAGCATTATCCCCAATGCATAACAAAATAAGAGTAAAGGAAGGGTAAAAGTGAAGAAAACTCCCTATGCCTTCTTGGCCATCTCTGTGTGCATCGCAGTGCACCGACCTTAGCCTCATCCAATTGGATCTCATCATCTTCAACTCCGCGAGTGGCTAGGTTAGTGAACATCTGACGTACTGCCTCAGCAGTGTCAGCAGTAATGTCTGGCTTCTAAGACTGGCCAGCTAGTGCTGTAGGTGTTGTAGGATCTGGGCCTGGGTGGTGCGGGTCAATCAACATGTCAAATGGAGTGTCTCCTGCTGCCGCAAGCTTCGTAACCTGGCTCTAAAGCTCGTCCACTAACTTCTAAGAGGCCAGCCGCTTTCTCATCATCTTTACCTCTTTACCCAACTCTTCGATCATTGACCCATGCTGCTTTAAAGTGGTCATGATTGTAGTCTGATTTTCTAGGAGCTTCTTCAAAGTTTCTTCAACTGTGGAGGGAATCTGGGGTGCCTGAATGGATGACTGTGTTGCAATATGACTGGATACGTCAGACAGCTTAGCAGTAGCTGTCTGCATCCAGTTGTTGAGACTCGTTAGTATCTGGGAGACTCGCAGCGTAGTCAGTGGAGTAGTGGGCATCAACATCGGCTTCAAGGCCGAGGTGGAAGGCATTGAGGCTGAAGGTGGGGGCATGGCTACTGCACTGGCTGAAGGCTCTACGGAAGTGGAGGGCATGCCAGCTATCTCTACAGCTACCATCGATGGCTCATCAGACTGGCCTATGGTGGTTGTCGGCAGACCCTTTCTCTTAGGGTTGTTTCAATCCATCAGAGAATACCATGAGAAGGGCTTCTTAGCCCGAAACTTCGTATCAAAATCTCTCGTCTCCACCCGTGCATCCGTAAGGTACTCAGCAATGGTGTTCGGATACGGGTAGGAGGTTTCAGCTTGTCTGGCGACACAAACATGTTGACCGATATCACGACATCCACATTGATCGGGTACCCTGCCATGATGGAGGCGACTGGAACTGCCCGCAGGATAGGAAGGTTTGTTTCAAGTCTAGTCTGCTGCAGACAAAGGTATACCATCCCTTCGCCTCAAAGTTTAGGGTGTTCCGCTGAATAGGAACCCCTGCTATGATCCATGGTGGTGGTGGCCGCGGAGCTGGAAGAATCTCAGCTAGCCATGGCCGAGCTACATCTCCCATTTCCATCTTCTCCAAGTACCGTGCAGGCTCAACATCATCAAACCCATGTAGTTGTTTAATGTGTGCCGGTCAAACCGCACCTTCAGATTCCTCACTTTGGTCACTTTTGTCCCTTTCTTTATGTGCGCCACATTGGCGTAGAACTCCCGGACAAGATACTCCTTTGTGTCCACTACGCTCTGGGTGAACAACATCCACCCCTTCCGCTCTCGGAACTGCCTCAAAACTGCTGGATTGTATTTTTCAAGGTCTTTCAGTGGGAATTGTTGCTCAAGAGTAAGCAATCTCACTGGCCACCACTCACGAAAACTAGTGAAGGCAGCTAGACTCACGAATGGGTCCTCCTAGACCTCTTTCTTCTTCGACTGCTCAAGGCCGACAACTGTAGCGTCTCCCCTCGGCCATCATCTGGACTGTCATCCACTGTAGTCACTGATGCCTCAGGGACAAGTGTAGAGGAGGGCTCGGAAGCCTGAATGGCACTCTCCGAACCCCTGGAGGTGCTATGTAATGTGGAAGGCTCGTCCCGGAGTTTATACCTTCCCGGTGGCTGTGATTGGACAGTTGGCTGCTCTTGAACCGAGTTGCCCTCCGATGCTTCCCTGAATGGGGCATACGAACTGGATTCAGAGGGATTTGCATTTCTCCCTTGTCGGTTGTAGCTTTCTTTGTGATTATCTTTTGGAGAGCGAGGGGTAAAGTACTTTTGTCTCGGTCTAGAAGGTTCACACCTCCCCTTTGAAGTATCACCTCTGCCTCATGATCTAACCATTTGCTGTTCCACGCAAACGCAAATGTCTTGTAATTCAAGTACAAACATACAAGAACACACCAATGAAACAACGAAATCATGCTTGCAGGGTAGGGGAGTGAGATCCGCAGAATAATCAGCGTGCCGCAGGTTGGCATTATGGACCGAATAATTTTTATTGCGGCCGCAGAGTTGAAAGTGCAGTCCGCACAATTGTCAATGCGGCCGTACAATTGGGGTGTGGTCCGCACATTTTCCATCGCGTCCGCACATCAAATACCATCAAAATGCTAACTCTCTTATGACAGAGAGTGGGTTGTTTTGCGGCCGCGATCACTTTTCTGCTGTCGCGATGGGATTTCTGGGATCTGCACAATTATCATCGCAGCCGCATAATCAGTCTTGACTAATGTACCCTAATCTCAACTTCTGCGGACCACACAATTCCTTGTGCGGCCGCAAATTTCAAAACATTTACGAGCAGAGTTCTAGGGTTAACAATTGTTTTTCACAAATTTGACATGTTGTTAACATTTAAGCATGAAAATCAATTCACCCATTCCCCTTAGAGCAATTATCAGTTGACTCACTACAGTTTAAACCCCACATGGTTGTAAAATTAAATTCTACTGACAAATGGTCTAAAACTACTTAACAAATTGTAAATTAAACTAAAAGTTGAAAAATTTCTACGAGTAATTGAGGCATACAGGATATGAAGTAGTGAAAATGAGTGATCACAGATGTTGATTGTGTGTGGCAGAAGATTTAACAGAAGATTTCAAGATTTTAGATATGTGAACGCTCAGAGAGGGAAAAAAATGAACAACGGCCCCAAGTCTACTATTTATACTGGACGGGTCTGGCTATGGAACAAAGGTTGAGTACGGCTGCAGAATTCTTACTGCGGTCCGCACTCTGTTATCTGGGGCTCAGAAGCCCTTGCTGATCTGCAGTCCATAGAATTTGCAATGCGACAACAGATTTTTGTTGCGGACCGCAGATTTTGATATGCGGCCGCACTTTGGCCATTTCTCTGAAAAACCAACTTCAGAGAGTTTGCATTTATCCATTTCAATCCATGCGGTCTGCACTGTAATTCTGCGGCTGCAGTTCCCTTTTGCTGTAGCAATCACAATTGTGCGGTCCGCACAATACACATGTTGTCTGCACTTCTTTCCATACTTAGCCAATTTTCTAGGCACAGTTCCTACAAAGTACACTCATCCCTGCAACACACTTCAAATCCAGTTAGCACCAAAATAACACCTATCAACAAAAGAAGAAAAGAAAAGAAAAAGAAACAAGGGTTGCCTCCCAAGAAGCGCCTGATTTAACGTCGTGACACGAAGCAGATTACCATCATTTGAAATGAATGACTGCCACCACGTGGCCATCATCAATCTTTCCCAAATAATACTTCACCCAGTGACCATTGACTGGGAATACCTCATCATTTTTGTTCTTCAAGGCCAAAGCACCAAAAGGTGTCACACCCACAATTTCAAAGGGACCACTCCACTTAGATTTCAGCTTTCCGGGAAACATATTCAACCGAGTTGAACAACAACAAGATCGTCTACCTTGAACTCCTTGTTCCGAATGTATTTTTCATAAAGGTACTTCATCTTTTCTTTGTACAAGGACAAACATGCATATGCATGGTACCGGAAGTTAGCGGCTGTATCCCAATCAAGATTCAACTTCTTTAAAGCCCACATGGCTTTATGCTCAAGTTCTACCGGAAGATGAAGAGCTTTGAAAAACACCAACTGGTATGGAGACATCCCGATAGGAGCTTTGAAAGCAGTCCGATAAGCCCATAGTGCATCATCAAGCTTCTTTGACCAATCTGTCTGATTAGCATTCACTGTTTTGGACAAAATACTCTTTATATCCCAATTGGAGACTTCCACTTGATTGATAGCTTGTGGATGATAGGGAGTCGTAACTTTATGAGTGACACCATACTTTCTAAGCAAAGTATCAAAAGCCTTACAGCAAAAATACGACCCCTCATGCAAACACAATGACAAGGAGCTCTTTTTTTGTAATGGTGTAATTGACTTGGGCATCATTCATGGTCTTACTAGCATATTAAACCGGATGAAAAACCTTGTTGATGCGTTGTCCCAAAACGCTCCAACCGCTAAATCACTAGCATCGCATATGAGCTCAAAAGGAATACTCCAATTAGGAGCGGTGATAATGGGAGTAGTTGTCTTCTTGAACTTTAGAAATCCAAAGGCTCTCATGCTATCATCATTGAAGTGAAATTTAGCATCTTTCTCTAAGAGCTTGCACAATGGGTTCACCACTTTAGAAAAATCCTTTATGAAGCGTCGGTAAAACTCCGCGTGACCTAAGAAACTTCACATGCCTTTCACTGAGGTTGGAAGGAATCAAGCAGATAAGAGGTGATCAACCAGAAGCAAGGGAGATGAACTCAATCTCAGTTTCCAGTAGCAAAGGGAAGGAGCGCACGACATAGTAATTACAAGAACCACCACCTTTTCCGAAGTTGGAAGAAGTTAGCCAGGGGGCAGAGTCGTCACAACAATATCAGGTGCCGAGATATTTCCAAGTTCCGGAGGAGATGGACGCAATGAAGTCCATGGCAGAGGAACTGGAGTAAGTGGCATTGTTCGAAGAATTCCTAGAAAGAAAATTTTAATTGGGGACTGGTTTTATTAAATTCCTTAAACATAACGTTGATTGTTTTGCATGGCCGCACGAGGATATGACAGGTATCCCGGTGGAAATAGCCATGCACAAGCTGAGTTTGGATCTTAACATACCTTCGGTAAGGCAAAAGAAATGCCTTATTGTTGAGGCCAGAAATAGATTCGTCAAAGAAGAGGTAACCCGCCTACTTAAAATCGATTCAGTCAGAGAGGTAAGATATCCAGACAGGCTAGCCAATGTAGTAGTAGTTCCTAAGAAGAGCAATAAATTTCGTATGTGTGAGGAATATAAAGATCTTAATAAGGCATGCCCAAAAGACTCGTTCCCACTGCCAAATATCGATCAAATGATTAATGACACGGCCGGGCACGAGTTGATGAGTTTCCTTGATGCTTATTCCGGGTACAACCAGATTAAGATGAACCCGGAAGATCAGGAAAAAACTTCGTTTATAACAAATTTAAGTACATATAGTTACAATGTACTGCCCTTCGGGTTAAAAAATACGGAAGCCACTTATCAACTGCTCGTAAATAAGATGCTTGAAAAATAATAGGAAAGACCATGGAAGTTTATATAGACGATATGCTCGTTAAGTCTTTGAATGCAGGTGACCACCTTAACAATTTACAAGAAACGTTCGATATCCTGAGGAAGCATAACATGAAACTTAACCCTAAGAAGGCGCTTTCGGGGTCAGTTCTGGTAAGTTCCTGGGGGTTTCTGGTCTCTCAAAGGGGAATTGAGGTAAACCCCGACAAAATCAAGGCCATAGACCATATTCCAGATCAACTGTCAAACGTGAAAGGAAGTTCAAAGACTCATAAGAAGGTTAGCAGCTTTGAGCAGGTTCATTTCCCCGTCGTCGGAAAAATGTCACCAATTCTTCACATTGGTCAAAAAGAAGAATAATTTCAAACGGACACTAGAGTGACAGTAGGCTTTGAGGGACCTGAAGAAGTACTTATCAAGTCCTCTATTGCTCTCAAAACCAAAAGAAGGTGAAATATTGCTAGTCTACCTCGCGATTTCAGAAGTTGCGGTAAGTGCAGTTTTAGTCCCGGAGGATGAAGGTACGCAATTTCTCATTTATTACGTTAGCAAAATTTTAAAGGGAGTAGAAACTAGCTACTCACATTTGGAAAAACTTATCTTAGCTCTCGTAGTCGCCGCTCGGAAGTTGAGGTCCTACTTCCAATGCCACGCGATAGCTGTGGTGACTACTTTCCCTCTACGGAACATCCTCCACAAACCCAAGCTCTAGGGTAGATTGGCAAAATGGGCCGTCGAAATGAGTGAATTAGATATAGAATATAAACCAAGGAATGCAATTAAATCATATGTTTTGGCTGACTTCGTGGCTGATTTTAGTCTGGGACTACTACCTCTGGCGGCCAAGGAGTCAATAATTGTGTCGGAATCGACATTGGGGGTTTGGACCTTATATACGGATGAAGCTTCCAACGTAAAGGGGTCTGGACTCGGAATAGTCTTAATCACGCTTTCGGAAAACCCTAAAGCAGGCCATTAGAACAATCCCTTTAACTAACAATGAAGCAGAATATGAAGCTTTGATTGCAAGGCTCGAATTGGCCCGGGGACTTGATCTCAAGATTATCAAAATCAAATGTGACTCAGTGCAAGTGGTAAATCAGGTTTGTGGGATCTTTGATACCAGGCTCTTTTGGCATGATTCAGGGAGTGGTCAATCACTCGTATCCCGAGGGAGGATAACGCAAAAGTGTGCATTAGCAAAGTTAGGATCATTGACGGAAATAAAGGGATCGGAATCCGAAACGATGGCACACTGATGAGCTTAGTCCCGGAGACGGATGGTTACTATGAGGTGAATTAGGCTAGTCTCGTCTAGGACTGGAGAAATGAAATAATCAACTATCTCGAGCACGGAAAGTTGCCCTAGGATCCCAAAGCATCACGGGCGTTACTGATCTCGTCCAATTTCACACCTCAAATTAAGGTTATGAAACGGTCGAGTGCAATAATAATACCAAACAACAGTCGGGATCGATATCCACAGGGAACTACCTATGGGAGTTATGAGTATATATTGTAATATGTGAGTTTGACTATCTCAATTTACACTTCCACAAACTTGAGTTGTTTCTGTGTCTAATTTAAATCTAAGATTGAAAAGTTGAGAAGTAAAACTAAGAAAATTGTTTTTGTTGTTTTTCAAGTTTTATAAAAAGCCTAGGGCTATGACCATCGCCTAGGTGTTTGCGTAATGGGATATAAACCTTAATGCTTGTTTTATTGATCGGGGTGTACTATAGCTATCAACACTCAATAGCTCTCGGTCAGAGAGTAATTTTGCCAAAATTGGCTTTCTCAAGTCCAAATGGATATTGCACAAAACGGTTGATAAAAGCTCAATTTGTGTTATTACTGTCTCTTGGTTGAACCTTTAATTGGGATTATCAATCTCTCGATCGACCTAATTTCTTGTTAGCCATGTTTTCCAAGACTAAGTCTCTCTTTCTCAAGTAGAGTCCAAGTCAAATAGGCATGAACTAATATTTGCAACCATTAATTTCATAAATAAAAGCATGAACAAGGCTAAATAATAAACACCCAACCATAAACAAGCATCAAATTAAACACCCATAAGGTTTACACACTAGGGTTGGGTGACAACCCTAGTGAAAATCTAGCTACTCATGCTTGAGATTGAAGAAACAGAAGAAGAAGAAGAAGAAGAAGAAGAAGAAGAAGAAGAAGAAGAAGAAGAAGAAGAAGAAGAAGAAATGCTAATTAAACTCATATTGCAAAATTAAAATGATAAAAATATATGTTAAAATATCCCAAAATATGAAAACTACTAAAAGAAGTAAAAAAAAAAAGCGGCTACTTTAGCTGCTGATGTCAAAAGTTGACCTAAAATTGTGAAACTCATCTATTTATACAGGGCTGGAAATTTCGGACAAAATTGCCTTTCGGGAGATTCTGCAGCCACACAATTCCATGTGTAGTCTGTAGATTTCTTCAACCTGTCAGGACTAGAAGTCTGCGGCCGCATAATTCTGATATACGGCCGCATAATTCTGATCTACGGCCGCAAAGCACTCTTTTGGCGGTTCGCACTTTTGTAACTATGGCTGTATCTTGCTCTTCTGCGGTCCGCACTGTTACATCTGCGGCCACATAGCACTATTCTGGGGCCGTGCAATTCCTGTGCGGTCCGCACTTTTGATGGACTTGGAATGCACATTCTCTGAACTTTGCTACTGCCCCAGCTTTTTTGGCCGCATTTTTCATGTGCAGATCGTACTTTGCACCAAATTCTGATGGCTTTTCCTTCATCATCTGCGGCCATAGATGATTTTCGGCGGTCCATACTTTTGAGCTGTTGTGCCTTTTATGTTCTTGAGTTCAGATTACTTCTTTTTGAGTTACATTTAATCTCAGTTCCAATATTCCTGCAATTTAGCACATTTTATCAATTTTCTGGAACACAATTAAATGCTTTTGGACTAAAACAAAAGCTAAAAGGAGCTAATAAGTAGTCAAAATCCCCACTTATCAACTCCCCCAAACTTAAGTTCTTGCTTGTCCTCAAGCAAATAAATTAGTTCCCACCTCCACAAGTCAATTGCCATTCCAGCTAATCAAAAGTGAGTCAATCACACATCAATTAGGACCAACAATTACCCACACCATTTATGAATTACCAACAATGCAACAAGTTAAACTTTTATGCACAAATAGTTCTAATGTGACACTTGAGTATTAAGAGTTGACTTTACTCATCAAGGAAGCTCGCTCTTTCATGTAGGTCATTTTGGATCCCAAATTCCTCCTCCTCTACTCTTCGTTTGCCTATCTCGCTTAAAATTTTTAGCACTCAATCCAAAGAGTTTCGAAAGATTCACTCATCTCTATCAAAAGAATGTCGCAAATACGGCTTTAAGTACCATAGGCTTGCCCCTCATGTAGAACGCCACTAATGTAAGCTCACTCAGCTTGAAATCACGTAGGCTTTTTCGGAATGCAATGAAGGCTTTTGGACTAAGGTTGGATATGCTATGATAGAGCGAGTTCATCTTTCCTTAAGCACTCCATTTTCAGTTCTCGACTCATGCTTTGCCAATTCTTCGAGGCATTTTCTTTTCCTTGGGGAGAACTAGAGAAACTTAGCATCACTCTTTCTTGATTCATGACATTCATTTTCTCCCACTTTGATTTCTCCACGCTTTGCATCATTACTTTTCTTTGAATCTCATCAGCTCTTCCACTTATTCACTTTCTTTTTGCATTTTTCTTTTTGTTCTTTCCTTTTCTTGCCTTTCCTTATCTTTATTTTTTTCTATTTTTGTGCCTTGATACCTCTTTCAAGTTCCTCATCTCTCCCCCAAACTTACGTTTTTAGCCAATTGTTTCACAAGAGTGTTAAGGAAAGCTCAATGCTAAGAGAGGGTCACGACAAAACGGGTAAAGGCTTGTAACATGGTTATCAAATGAGAAAGGTTCGAGGCTCAAACAGGCTGGCTATGGATAACAACATTGGTGGGTAAAACTTCAAGTGGGTCAAGGAGAGCCTACAATCACTTCTCAAGCCAAGCAGAACTCAAGATTTCGCCTTGAAACACATTCGGGGCAAGTTCTAGACCATTCGTATGAGTACTTCGACTTGCAACAAAAACAACTCACCTCTCACACAGCTGGATTGTTAAACAGGATAGAGTCGAGGGCCCACTACGACTATATTCAAGTTTGAAAAATACTGTGGTTCGATTACAGCACTTGATGATTACCTACGTCAACACAAGAGTCATAAGGTCACTAACTAGAGTTATTTATTTCCAAAAACCTTGTTTTTAATCATAAGCACGTAGTTAAGTGCGTTGGTACCAAGTGAAGCATGTTTGACTCTTCGAGCATGACTCAATTAGGTATTTTTATTCATTACTACTACTATTATTACCTAAACACAAAAAACAAACTCAATCCCTTAAGAAGTTTGTCACGCCATCCATCGCTTGGAAGAGTCACCCGGTTCACACAAAAACTACCTTTGGAAAGAACCGTGGCATTAAGAAAATCAAAGGTTTATTATCTACTAAAACATGAAATGAAGCTATTAAATCAAAAAGAAGCAACAAATTCAAAAAGAAGCTACTTAGTTAAACACTAAATAATAAGAAAATAAGCATAAAAGAAGCTACAAAACAAAAACTATTGAACTCATAACGGATATACATAATGATAGAGTAAAGAGAATATATACATAATGAGAAAGAAGAAGAAAATAGTATTAAGTTACTTACAAGCCAAATGTCTCAGAATCACCAAACTATATCAAATAAACTCCACCCACCTACCCACCCCACCCCCGAATAAAAATAAGCATTGTCCCTAATGCTTAACAAAATAAGAGTAAAGGAAGGGTAAAAGTGAAGAAAACTCCTTATGCCTTCTCAGCTATCTCTGTGTCCATAGCAGTGCACACCTCAGCCTCATCCAATTGGATCTCATCATCTTCAACTCCGCGAGTGGCTGGGTTAGTGAACATCTGTCGGACTGCCTTGGCAGTGTCAGCAACAATGTCTAGCTCCTCAGAGGCCTGCCACTTTCTCATCATCTTTACCTCTTTACCCAACTCTTCGATCACTAACCCATGCTGCTTTAAAGTAGTCAAGATTGTGTTCTAATTTTCCAGGAGCTTCTTCAAAGTTTCTTCAACTGTGGAGGGAATCTGGGGTGCCTGAATGGATGACTGTGCTGCAATATGACTGGATATGTCAGACAGCTTTGCAGTAGCTGTCTGCATCCAGTTGTTGAGATTCGATAGTATCTAGGAGACTCGCAGCGTAGTCTGTGGAGTAGTGGGCATCGACATCGGCTTCAAGGCCGAGGTGGAAGGCACTGAGGCTGAAGGTGGGGGCATGGCTGCTGCACTGGCTGAAGGCTCTACTGAAGTGGAGGGCATGCCAGCTATCTCTACAGCTACCATCGATGGCTCATCAGACTGGCCTATGGTGGTAGTCAGCTGACCCTTTCTCTTAGGGTTGTGTCAATCCATTAGAGAATACCATGAGAAGGGCTTCTTAGCCCGAAACTTCGTATCAAAATCTCTCGTCTCCACCCGTGCATCCGTAAGGTACTCAACAATGGTGTTCGGATATGGGTAGGAGGTTTCAGCTTGTCTGGCGACACAAACATGTTGACCGATATCACAACACCCACATTGATCGGGTACCCTGCCATGATGGAGGCGACTGGAACTGCCCGCAGGATAGGAAGGTTTGTTTCATTCTAGCACAAGTCTAGTCTGCTACAGACAAAGGTATACCATCCCTTCGCCTCAAAGTTTAGGGTGTTCCGCTGAATAGGAACCCCTGCTGTGATCTATGGTGGTGGTGGCCACGGAGCTGCAAGAATCTCAGCTAGCCATGGCCAAGCTACATCTCCAATTTCCATCTTCTCCAAGCACCGTGCAGGCTCAACATCATCAAACCCATGTAGTTGTTTAATGTGTGCCAGTCAAATCGCACCTTCAGATTCCTCACTTTGGTCACTTTTGTCCCTTTCTTTATGTGCACCACATTGGCGTAGAACTCCCGGACAAGATACTCCTTTGTGTCCACTACGCTCTGGGTGAACAACATCCACCCCTTCCGCTCTCGGAACTGCCTCAAAACTGCTGGATTGTAATTTTCATGTTCTTTCAGTGGGAATTGTTGCTCAAGAGTAAGCAATATCACTAGCCACCACTCACGAAAACTAGTGAAGGCAGCCAGACTCACGAACGGGTCCTCCTAGACCTCTATCTTCTTCGACTGCTCAAGGCTGGCAACTGTAGTGTCTTTCCTCGACCATCATCTGGACTGTCATCCACTGTAGTCACTGGTGCCTCAAGGACAGGTGTAGAGGAGGGCTCGGAAACCTGACTGGCACTCTCTGAACCCCTGGAGGTGCTATGTGATGTGGAAGGCTCGTCTCGGAGTTTATACCTTCCGGTGGCTGTGATTGGACAGTCGGCTGCTCTTGAACCGAGTTGCCCTCCGATGCTTCCCTGAATGGGGCATACGAACTCGATTCGGAGGGATTTGCATTTCTCCCTTGGTCGGCTGTAGCCTTCTTTGTGATTATCTTTTGGAGAGCGAGGTAAAGTACTTTTGTCTCGGCCTCTTGAAGGTTCACACCTCCCCTTTGAAGTATCACCTCTGCCTCATGATCTAACCATTTTCTGTACCACGCAAAAGCAAATGTCAGTTGTAATTCAAGTACAAACATACAAGAACACACCAATGAAACAACGAAATCATGCTTGCAGGGTAGAGGAGTGACATTCGCAGAATAATCAGCACGGCCGCAGGTTGGCATTACGGACCGCACAATTTTCATTGCGGCCGCAGAGTTGAAAGTGCAGTCCGCACAATTTTCAATGCGGCCGCACAATTGGGGTGCGGTCCGCACATTTTCTATCACGTCCGCACATCAAATACCATCAAAATGCTAACTCTCTGATGACAGAGAGTGGGTTGTTTTGTGGCTGCAATCACTTTTCTGCGGTCGCGATGGGATTTCTGCGATCTGCACAATATCATCGCAGCCGCGGAATCAGTCTTGACTAATGTACCCTAATCTCAACTTCTGCGGACCACACAATTCCATGTGCGGCCACAAATTTCAAAACATTTACGAGTAGAGTTCTAGGGTTAAGAATTGTTTTTCACAAATTTGACATGGTGTTAACATTTAAGCATGACAATCAATTCACCCATTACCCTTAGAGCAATTATCAGTTGACTCACTATAGTTTAAACCCCACATGGTTGTAAAATTAAATTCTATTGACAAATGGTCTAAAACTACTTAACAAATTGTAAATTAAACTAAAAGTTGAAAAATTCTACGAGTAATTGAGGCATACGGGATATGATGTAGTGAAAATGAGTGATCACAGATGTTGATTGTGTGTGGCAGAAGATTTAACACACGATTTCAAGATTTTAGATTTGTGAATGCTCAGAGAGGGAAAAAAATGAACAACGGCCCCAAGTCTACTATTTATACTGGACGGGTCTGGCTATGGAACAAAGGTTGAGTACGGCTGCAGAATTCTTACTGCGGTCCGCACTCTGTTATCTTGGGCTCAGAAGCCCTTGCTGATCTGCGGTCCGTAGAATTTGCAGTGCGACAGCAGATTTTTGTTGCGGACAGCAGATTTTGGTATGCGGCTGCACTTTGGCCATTTCTCTGACAAACCAACTTCAGAGAGTTTGCATTTTTCCCTTTCAATTCGTGCGTTCTGCACTATAATTGTGCGGCCGCAGTTCCCTTTTGCTGTAGTAACCACAATTGTGCGGTCCGCACAATACACATGTTGTCTGCACTTATTTCCATACTTAGCCAATTTTCTAGGCACAGTTCCTGCAAAGTACACTCATCCTGCAACACACTTCAAATCCTGTTAGCACCAAAATAACACCTATCTACAAAAGAAGAAAAGAAAAGAAAATGAAACAAGGGGTGCCTCCCAAGAAGCGCCTGATTTAATGTCGCGACACGACGCAGATTACCATCATTTGAAATGAATAACTGCCACCACGTGGCTATCATCAACCTTTCCCAAATAATGCTTCACCCGATTACCATTGACTCGGAATACCTCATCATTTTTGTTCTTCAAGTCCAAAGCACCAAAAGGTGTCACACCCACAATTTCAAAGGGACCACTCCACTTAGATTTCAGCTTTCCACGAAACATCTTCAACCGTGAGTTGAACCACAAAACAAGATCATCCACCTTGAACTCCTTGTTCCGAATGTATTTGTCATAAAGGTACTTCATCTTTTCCTTGTACAAGGACGAACTTGCATATGCATGGTACCGGAACTCATCTAATTAATTCAAATGTGCAACCCGCAAGTTAGCGGCTGCATCTCAATCAAGATTCAACTTCTTTAAAGCCCACATGGCTTTGTGCTCAAGTTATACCGAAAGATGAAAAGCTTGGACCAACACCAACCGGTATGGAGATATCCTGATAGGAGCTTTGAAAGCGGTCTGATAAGCCCATAGTGTATCATCAAGCTTCTTTGACCAATTCATCCGGTTAGCATTCACTAATTTGGACAAAATACTCTTTATATCCCAATTGGATACTTCCACTTGACTGCTAGCTTGTGGATGATAGGGAGTCATAACTTTATGAGTGACAATATACTTGCTAAGCAAAGTGTCAAAAGCCTTATTGCAAAAATGCGACCCCTCATGCAAACACAATGGCAAGGAGCTCTTTTTTTGTAATGGTGTAATTGACTTGGGAATCATTCATGGTCTTACTAGCATATTAAACTGGATGAAAAACCTTGTTGATGCGTTGCCCCATAACTGCTCCAACCGCTACATCATTAACATTGCCCACATGAGCTCAAAAGGAATACTCCAATTAGGAATGGTGATAATGGGAGTGGTTGTCAACTTGAACTTTAGAAATTCAAAGGCTCTCATGCTATCATCATGAAGTTAAACTTAGCATTTTTCTCTAAGAGCTTCCACACTGGGTTCACCACTTTAGAAAAATCTTATATGAAGCGTCGGTAGAACGCCGCGTGACCCAAGAAACTTCGCACGCCTTTTACTGAGGTTGGAAGTGGAAGTTTAGAAATCACCTCTATATTTGCCTTGTCGACCACGCCATTCTTTAAAATTTTATGGCCAAGGAAAATGCCTTCCTCGATCATGAAATAACATTTCTCCCAATTTAGCACCAAGCTTGTTTCTTCACACCTTGCCAATACTCTATCCAAATTTGCCAAGCAATCATCAAAAGAAATCATCCATGAAGACTTCAAGGTAGACCTAGACCATATGCGTAAAGATCGCCACCATACACCTTTGAAAATTCGTTGGTGCATTACATAAGCCAAATGGCATCTGCTTGAAAGCGAAAGTACCATAGGGACATGTGAAAGTTGTTTTCTCTTGATCTTCTAGAGCAATAAGGATTTGGTTGTATCCCGAATATCCATCTAGAAAGCAATAGAAATCACAGCCGACCAACCTATCACGCATTTGGTCAAGGAAGGGAAGTGGAAAATGGTCCTTCCTTGTGACTTTGTTTAGCTTGCGATAGTCCACACACACTCTCCACTTGGTCATCGTTCTTGTCGAAATCAACTCATTCTTGTCATTGGTGACCACCGTCATACCACCTTCTTTGGGACACATTGCACCAGAAAAGTCCACAAACTATCGAAAATGGGGTAGACAACCCCGGCATCCTACCACTTGATAATCTCCTTTTTGACCACGTCTTGCATAGCTTCATTGAGTCCCTTTAATGTTCAATAGATGGTTTGGCATCCTCCTCCAAGTTAATCTTGTGCATGAAAAATGCGGGGCTTATTCCTCGAACATCCGCCAAAGTCTAGCCAATAGCCTTCTTCTTCTTGTGGAGCACCATCAATGTGGAGTCAACCTACACATTAGTAAAACAAGAGGAAAGAATATCTAGTAAAGTAGAACAAGGGCCAAAAAATTCATACCTAAGATGCGGAGGCAACGGCTTCAACTCCAAGGTAGAAGGCTCTTCAATTGAAGGCTTTGAGCATGAGTTTTCCTATTCTAAAGATCCAAGGAAAGTTTCCGGGGTACATAGTTTTACGACCCCATTCCTTGCAAAGAATTCACACATTCCATGAAGCCATCCGTTTCGTCATCGTCAAAGTTGAGCAAGAAGGCCTCCAACATATCACCCACATTAATCGTGGCACTTGTATCATCAATAATCACATTGGTCACCAAGTCCATGAAAGAACACACTTCATTTCTATTTGATTGCGGCATAGATTTGCACACGTGGAAGACTACCTTTTCATCACCCACCCGGAAAGTGAGTTCTCCGGCTTCCACATCAATAAGAGCCTTCCCCGTAGCAAGGAAAGGTCTTCCAAGAATAATCGGCACCTCATAGTCCACCTCACAATCAAGAATAACAAAATCCGCCGGGAAAATGAACTTATAAACACGAACCAATACATCTTCAATCACTCCCAACGGTCTCTTCATTGTACGATCGACCATTTGTAATCTCATAGATGTGGGTCTTGGTTGCCCAATTCCCAAGGTCTTGAAAATCGAATAAGGCATCAAATTGATAATTGCCCCAAGATCACAAAGAGCTTTGGCAAATTCAGCACTTCCAATGGTATTAGGGGTTGTGAAAGCACTGGGATCTTCCAATTTAAGAGCCATCGGATGCACAATTGCACTCACTTGATGAGTGACTTTGATAGTTTCAAAATTCATTGACCGCTTCTTTGTCACCAAGTCCTTCATAAACTTTGTGTAACCAGGCATTTTCTCCAAGGATTCAACTAATGGCATATTTATCGAGAGACTCTTCATCGTGTCAATGAACGTTTTGAATTGATTCTCGCCATTTTGCTTGGTCATCCTTTGAGAATATGGAGGAGGTGGCTTAGGCAATGGTGCCTTAGCCTTTTGCATTACCAGTTCCGGTATGTCAATAACATGATCCCTACGTGGGTTCACTTCCTCTTGAGTCTCTTTCACCGTGTCGTCAATATCAATCCGCACTTCATCATTTGCTTTCACCACATTGTTCATAATCTCTTCTTCTTCTACCACTCGCTCCTCATCCACAAGTTGCCTTTGACTTGAGGTAGGTGCATTCCCACCTTTTCCTCTTCTTGTAGTAACGGCCATGGCATGCCCGTGTTGTTCCCACCCTTTGGGTTCACCACCATGTCACTTGGTAGAGCCCCCTTAGGACGAGAATTTAAAGCTTGAGAGATTTGCCCCATTTTCACTTCTAAGTTGCGGATCGATGTGTTGTGTAAGGCAAGTTGGGCATCAGAATTTGCATTCTTCTCCATCATTGGCTTGAACATGTTCTCAATACGGGCCATTTCATTGTTGAAAGAACTAGGACTGTGGGAAGGATAAGGAGGTGGTTTGCTCGATGTTGATACATCGGGGGCCTTTGAGAACCCGACCCCCTATTTTCTTGATTGTTATTCCACCTGCCTTGATTGTTGCCTCCCCAATTGACTTGGTTATTGTTGTTATGCCAATTCCCTTGATTATTTCCTCCACTCCAATTGCCTTGATTGTTATTGTTATTCCAATTGCTTTGATTGTGAGAATTCCAATTGCCTTGATTATTTTGAGGTCTCCATTGTTGTTGGCTAGGGCATTAGAAGTTGTTTCTTTGCTCTTGAAAGTTGTTCACATATTGGACCTCTTCTTCTTGGTCATTGTAAGAGTCATCTTGATCAAGTCCACTATCATCTTGCACAAAATTGTCCACTGTGTCCACTCTTTGTTGCACTTGTGGACTTCTTATTCTTCGCTTGTTCACCATCATACTTACTCCCTTCATTGCATTGAATTGCCTCGGGTTTTGCACTTGTTGAAGTTGAGCCTTTGCCAATTGGTTCATGGTGGTGGTCCACTCGCTATTGCTTGCCCATGGTCATGCAATTCTTTGTGAAGGTGAATCACAATGGGTTCGCCTTGTGGAACATTTGCTCAGGATTGCCACGCCGAGGACGTATCCGCCATCTCATCCAAGAGGGACCTCATCCATTTGATCATCCTCAACGTCCACTTCCTCGAAAGTTATGTTTCCGAGCTCATTGTTTGTCATGGGAGTTAGGAGTATATATTGTAGTATGTGAGTTTGACTATCTCAATTTACACTTCCACAAACTTGGGTTGTTTTGATGTCTAATTTAAATCTAAGATTGAAAAGTTGAGAAATAAAACTAAGAGAATTGTTTTTATTGTTTTTCAAGCTTTGCAAAAGCCTAGGGCTATGAACATTGCCTAGGTGTTTGCCTAATGGGGTATAAATCTTAATGCTTATTTTATTGATCGGGGTGTATTATAGTTATCAACACTCAATTACCCACTCAATACCTCTCGGTCAAAGATTGATTTTGCCCAAATTGGCTTTCTCAAGTCCAAATGGGTATTGCATAAAGCGATTGATAAAAGTTCAAGTCGGGTTATTACTATATGTAGGTTGAACCCTTTAATTGGGATTAACCTCTCGATTGACCTAATTTCTTGTTAGCCAAGTTTTCCTAGACTACGTCTCTCTTTCTCAAGTAGAGACCAAGCCAGATAGGCATGAACAAGGCTAAATGATAAATACCCAACCATAAACAAGCATCAAATTAAACACCTATAAGGTTTATACACTAGGATTGGGTGACAACCCTAGTGAAAATCTAGCTACTCATGCTTGAGATTGAAGAAATAGAAGAAGAAATGCTAATTAAACTCATATTGCAAAATTAAAATGATAAAAATCTATGTTAAAATATCTCAAAATACGAAAAACTACTAAAAGAAGTAAAAAGAAACGGCTACTATAGCTGCTGATATCAAAAGTTGACATAAAATTGTAAAACTCATCTATTTATACAGGGCTGAAAATTTTGGATAAAAATACCCTTCCGAAGGTTCTGGGGCCGCACAATTCCATGTGCGGTCTGCAAATTTTTCAACTTGTCAGGACTGGAAGTCTGCGGCCGCATAATTCTAATCTGCGGCCTTAAGGCACTCTTTATGCGGTCCGCACTTTTGTGATTGCGGCGCATCTTGCTCTTCTGCGGTCCGTACTTTTACATCTGCCGCCGCAGAAGAAGTGATATGCGGCCGCACAATTCCTGTGCGGTCCGCACTTTTGATGGACTTGGAATGCACATTCTCTGAACTTTGCTCCTGACCCAGCTTTTGCGACTGCACTTTTCATATGCGGACCGCACTTTTCATGTGCAAACCGCACTTTTCACCAAACTCTGCTGGTTTTACTTCATCATTTGCAGCCGCAGATGATATTCTGCTGACTGCACTTTTGAGCTTCTATGCCTTTTATGTTCTTGAGTTCAGATTACTCCTTTTTGAGTTGGATTTTATCTAGGGAGTCCATCTTTCAATATTCCTGTAATTTAGCACATTTTATCAGTTTTCAAAAATACAATTAAATACTTTTGTACTAAAACAAAAGTTTAAAGGAGCTAATAAGTAGTCAAAATCCCCACTTATCAATTACGCGCCAAAGCTGCACGTTATAGCTTCAGGAAGGGCCAACTATATAGAAAATCTTTCCAAGGCCCACTGGCCCGATATTTAGGAGCGTCAGAAGCTGACTATGTCATGAGAGAAATCCATGAAGGAATATGCGGAAATCACTCAGGCGCAGAGTCTTTGGTGCTGAAATTGGTACAGGCAGGATATTACTTGCCTTACATGGAACAAGACACCAAAGATTTCATACGAAAATGTGATAAGTGCCAACGCTACGCATCACTAGTACATCAACTGGCAGAACCTTTACATTCGGTTCTGTCCCCATGGCCATTCATGAAATGGGGGATGGACATCGTCGGACTGCTGCCATCGGCTCCCGAATAGGTAAGATTTCTTTTAATTTTGACTGATTATTTTTCTAAATGGGTGGAAGTAAGTTCTTATCAGAAGATCAGAGATCACGAAGTGGTCGATTTCCCGCGGAAAAATATAATTTGCAGGTTCGGAATTTCAAAAGAGAGAGCATGCAATAATAGGCCACAGTTTATCGGTGCAAAGGTTACAAAGTTCCTCGAAGACTTGAAAATAAAGAGGATCACATCTTCTCCTTATCATCCGAGCGCAAATGGTCAAGCAGAGTCAACAAACAAAACAATTATTCAAAACCTCAAGAAAAGGTTGGAAGAAGCAAAAGGCAAATGGCCCGAAGAATATCCCGGAGTTCTATGGGCCTACCGAACAACGGCCAAATCGAGCACAGGAGAAACTCCTTTTTCCCTAGTTTACGGTGTTGAATCCCTAATCCTGGTAGAAGTGGGCGAACCCACTTTGAGATATTCTCATACAAATGAAGAATCACACGACAAAGCAAGGCTAATCAACTTAGAATTGCTCGAGGAACGCAGGGGCTTAGCGCATGTAAGGATGGCAGCTCAAAAGCAGAGACTGGAGCGATATTATAATCGAAGATCCAACTTCCGTTATTTCAAAGTAGGAGACTTGGTTCTAAGGAAAGTAACCCAAAGTACCCGGGAGCTCAACGCGAGGAAGCTAGGTCCAACGTGGTAAGGTCCCTACTGGATTTCAGCTATCACTGGCAAAGGCTCATACGAGTTGGAGAACCACAATGGAGACAAGTTTCCCAGCAACTGGAACATGGAACACTTCAAAAAGATATTATTGTTGATGAATATAATTCAAGCGGAAAGTATGTGTTGCACTCTTTTTCCCTTCGTTCAGATTTTGTCCCAATTGGGTTTTCTGGTAATATTATTAGTGAGGCAGCGACAGAAAGCATACTACGATGATAGCAGCAATAAGACCTTTGATAAAAATGCAAATAAACAAGATTCCACTCGGGGACGATTAGGTAATCTTTGTTTCGATAGCAAATTCCCACCGGGAAGTTAAGTTTGCTACCGGACAAGGGTTACCAGATCGTTCACGAGCACAAACCACTAGAGGACTGTTAGGTATTCTTTCGCTCGATAGCATGGATTCCTAAGGGGAAAAAAGGTATGTTGCCGAGTGAAGGATTACCAAGCAATTCATTGGTGGAACCTTCACAGATACAAGACTTCCAGTGTTCCAATTTGCACTCTCCACATCCGAACACTAGGGGGAATGATGTGAGGATACGGCAACAATGACTGCCAAGCCATGGGGGAACAAAAATCCGAAAAGAAAATGCATCATCGGGACCGGGGACTGCGCAGCCAGCCCGTAAAAATAAGTTGTACCAGATAGCCACAAGTAATGGCTATTTCTTTTCTGCATAGCAAGATGCTTGCGTATTTTTTGAAACAGAAGGAATAAAATGAAATCATTTTGCTTATTATCTTGTTTCTTGTCTGAACAATGAGCTAACTTTTTCATTTGAAAGTTAAACAAGTACTTCAAATGTTAGTGCCGTAATGAACAGGAGACGTCCTCTTCAAAAGCACCGTAAGTGTAAGAGGTCCCTCTCTTATAAAAACCCTCACGAAAAGGGTTGGTTCTGGAAGAATCAATGCCCGGAATCTAAAATGTCAGCGGGGAAAAATACACCCGAAGTCGTATATGAAAAGGACGCAAAAAGCAAACTTGCACAAATATTCATAGAATCTCTCACGTAAAAGAGAAATTTGTGCAAATATTCATAGAAACCCTCACGTTAAAGGGAAATTTGCGCAGATATTCATAGAGACCCTCACATAAAAGGGATAATACTCGAAACCAAAGTGCTTCGAAGAAAAGGCATCCAAGACTACACGTAGTAAAGCGTGAATAGAACAACATGCGCAGAATGCTTGAGCAAGTGCAAAAGTTAACATTTTGCATGGATATTCAAACAAAAGTAAGACTCAAATGATACTTGAGCAAAAATATGTCTTTATTTACAAGAACAGGCCAAAATGATAAAAATACAAAATGGGAAAAGAAAGAAAGAGATAAATTGTAGCGCCTCCGGAACCAGGAGGAAGAGAAGTATCCGCATCCTCGGGAAAAGTAGGCGGTTCCACCGATGGCTCAACGTTTTTCCTAGTTTCGTCTTCAACATCATCACCTCCTGATCCCTCATCAGTCTCTGAAAACTCGGAACCGAAATCAAAAGAACCTAGAGCATCAGACTGCGCCGGGAGTCCATTTTTTGCAGCCAACTCAAGATCTCGGGCCTTAGCAATTTCGGCATCAACGTCAATGATTCCAGCTTTGGCCTCTTCCAAGGTTTTTCTCCTCATACTATACATGTAATAATGTTTTTCAATAATGAGGGAAGCCGCTCGGCGCGTAAGTTCTTCTTTGAGTTGAGTAACCTTGGCAGAAAGGTTTCCCAGGCAGATCTAGAAGACTTGAGGCTGACATCGAGCTCGCAGACAGTTGAACTAAAAATCCTATTATGCTCGATAGTCTTCCCGTACCTCTCTTCTAGCTGGGCATGTTTGGCTCCCACAGCAGCAAGCTCTTCACCTTTGGAGTTCAAAGCTGCTTCCAAATTAGTCACTCTTCCAGCAGAGATAGCCTTACGATCGGTTGCAGCAAGAACGGCGTTCTGGAATTCAGCCCATTTGGCCTTGGCCTCTTCAAATCTAACCCTCAGCGACGCAATTTCTTGGCTAAGGGTTACCACTTCCTACTTGCTTTGCTGCAAACGAGCCTCCAAAATAGCAGCCTTAGTAGTTTTGGTTTCCAATTCCGAGCGGCGGAGAACAGTTTGGTCCCGTTCCGCCAAAAGTTGATTCAGTTCAAAAGTAAGTACTTCCTTCTCGCGAATCAACCTTTGAAGGCCTTCAGAAGCAAGAAAGTTGGCCTACAAGACAAGAAGAAGTAAAACTTAGAATAAATCCATATTAAAGTAGAAGTAGAAGGAGTAATGAAGGAAGAAAACAACGTACTGTTGCGGCATTGTGCATGGCATTATTCAAAAAGAACTCTCCTGAGAGTGCCTGAATCTTTTCCCAGTCCTTTTTTGAAGCCAAAGGCTTCAGATAATTAGTAAGTTCCACCGGCCGGGATAGCAAGCTGCATCCGCTAGAGACTGAAAGGGTAACGTTCCTCCTCCTTTGTGGATCTTCAGAAGAGACAACATAATTTTGCCCCAAATTCCCATGAACTGGCACTGTGGAAGAGGAACACCTTCTCCACGGTCAGATGCAACTGATGGAAGTGATGTAGCAGTTGCTAGTATTAGTGAATGTGAAGATGAAGCTGATGGAGTTGAAGAATGAGAAGCAGCTGCATCAAATGAAGTGCTAGATGTTGAATGCTCACCAACCAAAGACGGCAAGGACCCGGTACTCAGCCGCGCAGCACCGTTTACAGCAATTGGGGCTCGAAAACGGGAGCGGGCATGTTCTACCAAATCATATTCTCCCCAAAGTGCTGAGACATTGTCTTCAGTTGGTGCAATTATCTCAACGGCTCGAGCATCCTGTTGAGATGATGAGGATCGTCGCCTTTTATGTAAAGAAGCTCCCTCATCACCAGCTTCTTCATCATCATCGATCATCACAGTATCTACGACCGGCCTGGAAGGAGGACCAGTCATCATCGCCACCGGAGATGACCCGGGGGCATCAATCTTTGCCCTCTTATTCTTCTCCCCAGCCGCGGAGGAACGTCTTATTTTTGTTTGTTTATCTTCCGGCCGAGGACTCCGTAAAGAAGTGTTTGCACCTGAAACACGCCCGGAGATACCCATTCGAGTAAGTGCTTCCTGAAGTAGCCTTGCTACCACCGATGGGATCCATCTAGTTGCTGAAACCTGTGAAGGGTGAAGAGTTGATACGACCACAAATGAATGTCTAGTAAAAAGCGGCCAGAAAAGATGAAGTTGTTGTCGGAATGAAGTCGTTGGTGGCAACTACAACGAACCGTTCCATCCACCCATGGTCGTTGTCATCATCCATGCTAGATAGAAAAGCATGGTGGCCACGCTTGCAGAGGTTTATCATTTCCCCGCGGAATATTTTGGGGGAATAAAGATTCATCATATGAGCTAAGGTTAGCTCCTCTCTAGTTTCCGGGCACAAGCATCAAAGACAGGCGACCGTCCTCCACACCGAAGGACTTACCTGTGCCAAACACACTTGGTAGGAAAGCAAAACTCCGCAATCATGGAATTAAGCTCTCCACTCAAAGAAAACACGCCCAAAGTAAAGGGATACGTGTAGAAGTAGGTAAAACCTTCCTTCGGAAGGGTCACTCACTCCGATAGATCAGGAGCGATGATATCCAACTCATGGCAGCGACAGTCTTCCTTCACAGCAAGGATACTGGAAGGACGAATGGAAAAAGGGTACTTACTAACAACCCATGTATGAGGGTTAGCAGTAGGAAATTTCTCTTCGAGAACCTTTGTGGTACTAAGCTTTCTTGGGATGATAGAACTCACCGTTGGAGGAGTAGAGTCCTCAGTTTTGTTCTTTGTAGAACCAGCACGCTTAGAGGAAGAAGCCATTGAAAAAGAAGAAGGAAAAATTTTTGTGTTTGAAGGGAACTAGAGAAAGAATAGAAAACAAAGATGCAAATCAGGAGTTCAAGAAATTATGGAACGCAAAGGAAAAGAATGCATGGGATGACGCGTGGTCGAGGCATTAAATGCGGAGAGATGTGCATCTAGTCAACTGTCAGTAACCTTCAGAGAGAGCTGTAGTAACTCCCGCCAAAAAGATGTTTTTACCAACTTTCCAGTAACACAAAGTGATGTCACCGGAAAGAAGGAGGACTGACTATCTATATAGGGTAAAATATGATACGACAGGGGTCGTCTAAAGGGAGGACATGTGGAACCCAAGAATGGAATGACCAAAGACCGAACACAGCCATTCCCCTTGCCACCGGAAAGGATAACATTCGTAAAGGTGTGTTAAACACTCTATGCTCGGCAGCATTTAATAGGGAATATTCTACGGCATTAAGAGTGACAGTCCGTTATAGAGAATCTGGCATTTATGTTCATCGTTACGTCTTCATCAATGACGCTCATAATTGACATTAAGGGAGGACATGATCCTAGGACTTCCTTCCCTAGACATAGCTATAAATAGTGAGCTCAGTTATTATTGTAAAGGACGCGAATTTTTCTGGCTAAACTTATACTCTATTCTATACAAAGCTCAATACAATTTTACCTTCTTGCTTTTGATCTCTTCATCACTGTGCCCAGAAATATTTTCCCGAAATTGTCATTTTTACTGTTTTTATTTATATTTCAAGGCTAAGTATTATACATTTATTCAATTATTATTTCTAGATCAAATTAATTCACTTGTCTAGAAACCACGTATAATTCTATTGTACCATTGTACGGGCAAACAACGACCACATCAAATCAGTCGTTATATAAAGTGGTACTTTTCGCTGTTACGTAACGATGAATATAACGATACAATATAATAAAATTTAAGTAACAATCAAAACAAACATTATATTTAAACTTTAAAGTAACAATACGATACAATACAATAGATCATCCAAACAAGTTTTAAGTGAGAATTTACGGAGATTACTTCCCCTGTTCATAGGGATAATCGTATTTTTCTAATGAGTTTTTCAAATGAAAAAATTATATGGATCAGATCATTACCCTATGCCATTGACCATCAGGCATCAATGATTCCTTTTGGAGGGGTGGTTTTCGTCCAAATTAGAGTTAGCACTTTGATTATTTAATTGTTATTTCTTGCTTTTTAACAATTAAAAGAACGGTGATCTTTGACAATATTATTGAATGGATTATGCTGTCATTGATTTCAAGATGAAAAAGATAGTTATACAACGTCTAAAATTTTCACATAGTTTTAAGTATATTCCTTTTAAGCTCTGCACACTTTTGCTTCTTTTCAGTTCTAATTCTCTATTAAAGTAGTACCATATGTGTTCTTGAGAAAAGGCCTAGTCTTTATACGTTATTCGCTGTGTAAAAAATATATAAGAGCTAAATGAATTAATACTGTCCATGCAACTATGACAACACATTAGCAAGTTCATCCTTACAATTGAGCTATCTTCAATATATTAGTACCTTAATTAATTTAGTTTAACCAAATCGAGTAGAATGTCTTTCGGGAGAACAACAAAAAATAAAACAAAAAAAAAATCAATTTATACAAAGACAAGTCGTAAAGCTGCATGCAATGGTGATGGATTTTAGACAAAATCACAAACATATAGATTATAGAAGAATGATAAATCAAAATTGTACAAAACAGGCAGGTGCTGTTGCAATTTATTTATAAGTTAGTACCGCAGCGCACTAGCAGGCAGCAAAGTTGTCACAAGAACAACTGCTGTAACACACGCTATTCTCACTATTTTCCTCCTTAGGAAATATTCGTGTTAAGAAAAAAAAAATACAAAAAACTGTCTGGTAGAAACAACAATGTAACAGCACTGGTAATGAAACTACAAAGTAGTATAACTTAATAGTGGTTGCTACTCAATTTCAAATTCCCAACTGGCATTGCACTTCTAAGATGGTCTTAGCAGAGTTCTTAAGTTGCTGAGTTTCCTCATCAGTAAGATGTACATTCGTCACGCCCAAAACGCCACTTCTACCGAGCTGTGCAGGCAAGCTCAAGAACACATCTCCACCATCTATGCCATAGAAGCCCTTTGCGAGGACAGAGACAGGATGAATCCGTCTTTGATCGCGAAGGATTGTTCGAGCCAAGTTAGCAACAGAGTAGCCAATTGCCCATGATGTGTAACCTTTTAGACCAATTACTTCATATGCACACTGCACAACTTCCTTGTGGATTTTTTCTAGTGTTTCCTTTTCTAAGGCAATTTGTTGCCTCTCCAGAAAGCTAAGGACTGGAACTCCTCCCACACTAATGCCTGACCACAGTGCCACTGAGCTGTCACCATGCTCCCCAACAATGTATGCCTGGCATGGTTATCACATAATGTTACGTTATACCACTTAAACCAATACAAAAAGAACAACACACTTATATGTGATAGTATTCGATTTGAACATTGACTCAAATGTCCTTAGTAAATTCAATCGGGAAATCAAAATTTAATCAGTAAAACGTGTTAGCTCATTGTTGTCTGCCACTCTGGGAACATAGGAGTTCTTATTCCCCATTCTTTTTGGGAAATGAAGTGCAAATTTTATAATGACGGTGCTATCCAAATAAGGTTACGCATACCTCAAATTTTTCACCGAGTACATGCAATGCCTCGTCAATATAAGTACCAAATAACTACGGCATTGTACTTAAATTTCTCATAACCCAATAAATAGAAATTCAAAATAGGAAAGAAAATTAAGAAGGTTTATTATGTTACATGGCTCATTTACTTGTCTTGATATATTTTCTGTGAGTTTGATATAGAAAAGTTGCATCATTCGAATTTTTCAAAATAAAAAATTAGCAAAAGAAATAAGTTGCATGTGCTCTACTAAATCTTTGTGTACAGCCGTATGAATGGACAAAGACACAGTAAAAGGAGCTGCAAATTCATACAAGCTTTTCATTTTCGAGGAACTTTTATTGGACATCATTATTGATAACTGTAACCCCAAATCTCCAATAGGTTCGTTTAGTACTCGTATGGACACGTACAAGGAATTACTTACATCGTAAAAAATGTTTTTATACTATAAAGTGCCTGACATGACGACAAAACTAAAAAAGAAGAAGAATTTCACATGGATGAATGCTACGGTTGTTCCAACCACATTTGAAAACCCCATCGAATCGAAAAATCAAACGAAATCAATTAAAAAATTCGATTAAATTTGGTTAGATTTGATTTGGTATAGAATAAAAAAAATTAGAAACAAACCGACATATGAATATATAATTTTTATATATATTTCAAGACTTAATATAAAATTTTCTTTAAAACAATATGTAGAAATAATTGGGATCCTCCCATGGAATATATGTCTAATAGAACTATAAAGTGCATTCATTTTTATTTACTTTAAATAATAGGTTGTATCATTAAAATACGTCAATCATCTCTTTGTTCTTCCATAATCGTAAGTTAAGATTTCTTATATCTTTTTTCGAATTTGGAATGGTATTCCGATAATTTAAAAGTAAATAAAACATATCATTATTTAGGTATCAGATTGATTTTTATGTTTATTTATTAAAATCGATTAACCTTGAAAGCGTACATCAACAAAAAATTATTATTAGATGGCTAATACAATAATTACCATGTATTACTAAAAAAATTCTCACATAAAAATATTTTAATAGATCATATATTTTTCTATTTTTTCAATTTTACTAAATATATATTTACTTATCAAAACTTTATCTATAACTTTAACAACGTAAGATTGAAATAATATTCATATAATAAAAAATCTGACAAAACCGAACCAATCTAAACTAATATAATTAATTTAATTTAATTTTGATAAAATTCGAATCAACTATCCATATACACCCTTAATAAATGCCCATTCTTTGTAATAGGAATGGCGTGCTGACACATTATTCATGTCCAACCATTAAGCTAATGAAACAAATTACGAGTACAAAAGCAAAAAGCTTTACTAATTCACAGTAATTAACATAGGACTGGTTTTATTCATTGACTGGTTTTTTAACCTACTTTCGTCTTTCAGTATAATGTAAATTAATCTGTTATAGGTAGGATATTGTTTATTTTAGGTTATTAATTAATAATATTAAATAGAGTTATTTATAATTACTTTTTTTAATTGTATAACCAATTAATGATGAAACTTTAACTCAAAAATGACTAAGCAAATCACAAATTCAAAGTAATTAACATAAGGCATAACTAAAACCTAAACATAGAAATTTAAAGGAAAATGGAAAATGATGAACTCACTTGGACATCCTGCGCATTAACATCAAGATGATCAGCAATCAAAAACCGAAACCTGGAAGAATCCAAATTCGTCCCCGACCCAATAACCCGATTCGCCGGAAACCCAGACAATTTCCAAGCAACATACGTCAGTACATCCACCGGATTCGAAACAACCAAAAGTATAGTCTCGGGCGAGTACTTCACCAGCGGCGGAACAATACTCTTAAACAGAGCCACATTCCTCTGCAACAAATTCAACCTACTCTCACCCGGATTCTGTCTGGCACCCGCTGTAACAATACAAAGATCCGACCCAGCTGTAACGGAGTAGTCAATTGACGCGTGGATCTTCGTACGGGGCAAAAAAGCAGCTGCGTGCTGAAGATCAAGCATTTCACCTCGGAGCTTGTCGGATTTGGCGTCGACGAGTGCGAGTTCGTCGGCGAGGTCTTGGGTTAGAATAGTTTGAGCAATGGCCATGCCGACGTTACCGACGCCGATGACGGAGATTTTAGTGTGGCGCTTTGTTGGCGATGGAGGGGCAGTATTGGAAATTGACTTGAAGAAAGTTTGGCTTAGGTCTAGACCGCCAGGACCAAATGATGAAGATGAAGTACTCTTCTGCATGGTTAATTGCTTGTGTGTTAAGAAAAGATTAGGTGATGATTTCGTGCTGAATGTAGGAAGCAGTATGATAGTAGTATTTATATAGAGAGGTTGAAGAGGCTGACGAGGGAAAAGGGAACATAGAAACGGGAAGTTGGCATCTTAGATTTTTCAACGGTCAATCTTCCAAAATGTGTTGGAAAACAAAGGATTTTCCAAGAAAAACTCTATTTCTTTACTTTTATGGAGATAAGTTATAGTATATTATTATTATCGTTGATTATTTATCATTTATTTTGTATTATCAATTAACGTTATTACATAAAGTTATTTATAAATATTTTAGTACAAAACTTAAACTCATAAACTTACGTCTTAATTAAAGAACAAAACCTTGCTTTTGGAAGAAATGGATCCAAATCTTGAAGTTGTGAGTGGGATTTAGAAGATTTGAGAGTAAGGCGGTGCATTTTAAATTTTATATTTGGTGACTTATAATGCGGTCATTTGTTTCATGATTAATGCTTCAAAAACTAGGGGTGGTTTTAGGGTATGTTCCATGATTACTCTAACTACTCCTATTAGATTGGTTGAAATTAGTGATAGACCAAATGGACGAACGTCGCTTATAGTGGCATTACGAAAAGAAAATATTCATGTGAGCAACTACCTTATAAATATCTTCAGATAAATGTATAATCGATAAGTATTACAATTCAGTGTCACGAGTTCAAATCAAAATAATCTTTTAAATGCGGAGCCAGAAATTTAAATTTGTAGTGAGATTATAGTTCTTTAAAGTTATTAGGTTCTTAATAATTTAGACATATATTTTGAAAATTTTTCATAAAGTACTATAATTTAAAGTTTAATTACCATACGTAACTGTAGCTAATTACCTAATTACCATCCATAATAGTTGTAACAATGCATACAATACACTGAAATGCAGTGATACATACAATTATTGTATCACTGTACGTGACTCCGTACGTTGTATACACTGTATTTACCTTGCTACAAAATATAAAGCTCGAGTAGCTACAAATTGTAATTATTTCAAAGTGAATTTATATGTGTGTGTGTGTGTGTGTGTGTGTATATATATATATATATATATTAAGATAAATACAAGGTTTGACCTTAAGATACTAGGTTCGACTGGACCAGTAACCCGTATTCTAGCTTCGCCCCAATATTTTAGTAATTCAAACTATTTTTTTTAATCATTCCGTTTAACTAGATATAATTCGTGCTTTTGGATATAATTTAAAAGAAGAGTTTTTGAGTTATACGCATAACAGCGAACAAGAGTTTTTACATTATTAATCCTTTTTAGGTTACATCACCTTCTTACTTTATTTTCTAAAATATAACCATATCTTGTTTGAAAATAAAATGTTTCTTGTTCTTATAGATCAACTGAACCTAATAATATAAATTCTTTGTAACTGTTAGTGGACATAATATAAATTATTAAAGCAAGCACCAACTCTCCAAATGGTGGTGTAAGCTAATAAAGACGACTATCCAGAGAAGTTAGACAATTATAATAAGTCGTTGTTAGACATTAATGTGGTGATTTCTTGCTACCCACTTCAAGAAAACTCACGTCAAATGCTAATAAAAGAATTGACTTATCTCACAAGAATTTCCATTTTATTCCAGAAGCTTACTATGGAGTATATGCTCTTTACCTACGAGAACAAATGGAATTTCCATTTCCAATATCCCTCTGATCAAGACTAAGTATAACAATATTTTATTCTTCATCATATCATGGAAAAAATATTTTTGACTCTGTTATATAATAACGTTTCCGTTTCTTGAAAATTAAGGAGAAAAAATGTATTCTTTTTCCTGTTACATTCAAAAGTTGTGTAGTTTTACTAATTTGACCATGTCCATAAAATAAATAAAGAAATTTTCTTCATTATGCTGAAAATACAAATAAAGTTTGCGGGGGGGGGGG
>MCJB01051059.1:57354-76078 GCA_002018475.1 Nicotiana obtusifolia
ATATATATATATATATATATATATATTTAGAACTCTTATTATCCTTTAAAGGATTTACCTTATCTATAATCTGAGATCTTAACTCAGGATCCTTTATTTCTTTCAATAATTCTAATAAACTATCATTTGTAAGGACATTTATATCTAAATCCTTAAACTGAGAATAAATATTATAAAATTCATCCTCTGTGTTGTTATCACAACACTGACCTTGCTTACAAGGTTCGCACTCCGATTCTGAAGAAGAATAGTATTCTTCATTCTGTAACACCTTCAAATCTTCATCGGTGGAAGATTCCATGTCACTACATTCTGGAGATGAGTTCAGTAAGATCTTGTATAATGACTCCTTAATACTATCATCTAGGTCAAGGTTCTTAATCTTATCCTTAACCTTACAATCTTTAGCATAAATGCCCTACTTTTCCACACTTATAACAAGCATTGGGCTTAGTGGATTTAATAAAATCCTTTCTCTTCTTATAACTTCTTCTCCTATTCTCAGTCTTTTCCCTTCTCTTTTCTGGATTGACTTTTTTCTTTCTCTTGTAAGGCTTCCTAATTTTGGGAATATCTATGGAAAACTGCTCACAGAATTCTCCTAATTGTTGTCTCTCATTTAGATGGTGTTTCTTAATTTCCTGGTTTAGCTTAATCTCATTACAAAGGGCTAAACCTTCCTGAGTGCATACACTAATTAACTTACCATAAGTATAACTATTATAATCTATACTCATAGCAGTACCTCTAAGGTTTTTTCTAACTCTTTCAGCAAATAGAGTGGGAAGTCCATCTATAAACTTAGACTTTCAGTGAGTACTATTACACTCTGGTAATTCCATTACTCTTGAAAGGAATACATCCTTATACCATCTAAATTCTGTAAGTGTATGACACCTAAGATTTTGAAGCATAGTTCTAATGGTCTCACTATTGTCTGACCATCTACCTGAAAAATGTTCTATAATATTAAGAACTAAAGAATAGACTATATTTTGCACATTCTGGCCATTTTCTACTTTAACAGCTCCTAAAATATCAGCTCTTTGACTAACAGTCAAATAATTATCCCACCAGCCTTTCAATTGGCCAGTAAATCCAGCTATAATCATATCAGCTATAGCTTTCTCAGAATTATTATTCACCTTGCAGATTGTACTGTACATAAGCATTCTATGTACCTGAATATAAATCTGTCTATCTGTAAAGCCATCTATATTCCATTCATAGATTTCTTTACCACTATAACTCTGTGAAAAATAATTGGGCTCAGGCTCTTCTAATAAGACATCCTGAGGAGTCGGTATATGATAATAGTACATCCTTTGTACTGGTTTTCTAGCAAACTTCTCTGAGATTTTATTAATCTCATCAGAAAGTTTCTCTCTTCTTTCTTCACCAGAAAGATTTTCTAAATTTAGTGGACTAATCTTAAATCCATCAAACTTCTTATTAAGAAGTTTTTGCAATTCATCAAGACTTTTTAATTTAAAGTCTTTGACTTCTGGAGGAGGTTGGATACTGGCAATAGCTATTTGCTCCTTACCTTTTGTAGTATCCTTTTTGTTAATCTTTTGGACTTCTGCTATAAGCTTGTCCAATCTATCACTGATAGAAGCAACTTGTTCACCCAGAATACTTATATTAGTATAGTTATTCTGAGTCAACATAGTATTCAAATTTCTAGCAGTAATAGTACCAGTATTATCCTCAAACAATTTACAAAAAGCAGTATAATAAATTACTTTGTCTTTTTCCCCCATTTGAAAAGATGTTTGAGGAGGAAAAACAGATTTAGTAATTTCACCATTACTGAGCTTATAATCTCTTTCTAACATGCAGATATAACTATCAACATATTTAGACATAAACCAAGGTACAAAAGCTATCAGCTTGTTATGTCTACTAATATCATTATAAAAATCATCTTGAAAAAACTTTATTAGTTTTTCATCAAAACTATCAAAAAATCAATTTCTAAAAAGTTCCCATCTGGGTTTTTTAAATTCAGCTTGAATTAATTTTCTTGCCGGTGAACTCGGGCTAAAATCTATATGGTCGTTACTATCCATGTAAACCATTTGAAAAATCCATTTTCGATTCGGTTGGGTCTGGTATAGCACTAGCAATATTATTAGTGCTTATTTTTATCACATCAATTCTATCATTTTCTCTAATCTGTGAAGTAGATGTTCTCGAAGGAAAATCTATTTTATAATCAACAGGAGAAATATAAGAAGAATTGGATCTAGTTAATCTAGATGAATAACTGATATTATCAATTTGATCCGGTTCATTGAACCTGATCTTAACAGTTCCATCAGAGAGTTGTTCAACATCTGTGATTTCACTGCTAACATTTTCTCGAGGAGCTATTACTTCCTCTATGACCCATTCTTTGGGGAAATCAATTTCATCCCATTTAATAGGTCTTCTAGTAATAACTTTGGATTTATCAAAATTAGTTTCTATCAAAATAGTTCCATTTTTAAAATTCATAATTTTACACATAGGATTTAAAGTATATAAAGGTTTGAAATAAATTCTGTAACAGATACATATAACCTCAGTACCTGGCATATAATCATAACCATGCAATTTAATACTCAATAAAGCATTCAAAGAGTTTTCATCACTCAAAGAAATCTGCAAATTTGGGTAAGCATTAAAATAAACTGGGCCATAAGCCAAACTGGTTTGAACTGTCCCAATTAGGGATTTTTTCCAGTTTTGATTTCTACCATCTCTGAGAGCTGCTATAAAACTCTCTGGTAAGCCTCTCAAAGTGAGTGGCTTAAAAGCAACTTGTATTAAACCGATATGCAAAAATCTATGAGATTCTCTATAAGGAACTAAATCACTTTCAGATAATAATCTAAACGTAGCATGATCACTATCTACTGTGATAGTCTCTTCAGTAGTTTTAACTACTTGTTTTAAACCTAATTTTTCAAAAGTACCTAATTGGTATATAACCTTAGGTTGGATTCTAGGAATTGTCCATTAATTAAGGAGATCTAATTGTTGCGGCATATCATATTCCTCTTTTCTACTGTTTTTAACAGTAGATTGCTTTCTAATGATATTCATTAGTAAGAAGTGTTAAACTTAGTCATCTATCCCTATTCTTTCACATGGCTCTGATACCAACGAGACTACAGGATCGCTTCGATGTAGCTACAGGAACAAAAAGAGAATTACTAAGATACAAACCCTGTCAAACTTCTAAATTAGTTAATAAGCTATAAACCACGCCCTCACCTGCTACCCCTTTTACAACGCCCAACCTTGGCTAAAAACGGGTTCTGCGGAGGACACTGTTTATGTTGCCATAAACATAGCTTACTTTCTAACTCAGAACTGCCTGGGTTTATACCTTTAACCTTAGCAACATCGGAACAGAAATAGTAATCAAATTAATACTAAAGCATGCTTCAAGAACAATTCAAGAATCCTAAGTTTAACACATATATTTAGCCTATCATTTAGGTTAAATCCTCAAATAAGAAATTAAAATTAAAAACAGAAAAATAAATGTACCTGAGACCGTTGAGATTGTAACCAAGTGGTTCTTTTTATTGATATTCAAATTCTACAAAGTTTTTTTTTTTTTTTTTTTTTTTACCAACTGAGAAAGAGATAGCTATTGGAAAGAAAAGCTTAAAAGAAAAAGCCTGCCTCCAACTAATGCCTAAGCAATCCTTATATAATGGATCGATTACATAAAAGTAAAAAAAAAAATAGTACAATGGCCAATAATTACAACTAGGGCCGACAAGATAAAAAGTAAAAAGATAAAACGACAATCTACTTTATTAAAAGTAGATTCTTTGGCCGACATCTTTATCTGGTGGGGCCATCTGCTTTATTAAAGCTATTTGTCCTTATTACGCTAATAATTCTGACTTAGGGCCTTCAATCAAATCATTTCTTGCCTTTATCTTTTTGTGCTGAGGAAGATTCTTCCGCTGTTTCTTTCATTTTCTGCAGAAATTCCTCTAACTCTGCAATATGAACTTGCTCTGTATTATCTTCTTGTGATTCTTCTAAATAAATATCTTCATTTGTTTTACTTACTGAAGTCACTGAAATATTATCGGGCATTTCAGTATCAAAGTTTCTTGCGAAGTCTTTTCTAACTTCTGCTAAATATGAAGCCATAAGCTCTTCCTTAGATACAGCTCCTTTCTTCATCTGTATCTTTCTGCTGATATGAATTAAAGGACTAATTTCCTCTTCAGCAATATTCTTGCTAGATGTTTGAGAACTATATTTCTTAAGAGCCTTGTCAATATTATCAAGGGTCTGCTGTCCATAAAGTTGACCTGTTTCTCTATTAATAATGAGCATTTTGCTCCAAAACTTTGTATAAAAAATTCTATTAAGACATGAAAATCCTTTATCAGTATGACTGATTTCTACATCCCATTTCATAATCCAGGGAATAGAGAATTCTATGAAAAAATTCATTAAAGCCATTCCTTCAAAGAAAATATTATCTCTTTGTAAACTAATTAGTCTAGGTGATAATTCCACCCACTGAGTATATAAACTCTTATAATTGTCTGGTAAAATATCAATAGATGGTCCAAATATAGTCCACCATTCACAAAATCAATTTGGTAAATCTTGGTTAAACATATTATCACAAAGTTTAATAAACCAAGAATGTTTCCTATTAGGATTTTCATAAAAAGTATTATAAAAACTTTGGATATAATCCCAGTAATTATATTTAACAGAAATTTTCTTTTCTGGATGGATATAATCCTTTTCTTTTAAAGTACTAATTCCCCATTTATCAGCAGGAATTATACGCTTGAATATAATCTTGGAAAAGTTATAAACTTTTTTAGTTGTTGAGGGATAAAAATGTTGAATTTCAACTGTCTCTGTTGATTTCAGAATCAACTCATAATTCATTCTGTATTTGTATGAAGTAGTAGCATATGATGCTGTATCAAAATATCTTGACATTATTTGCCAAGGATTATCCTTCCATCTTAGATCTGATCTTTCCAAAAGAATTATTAATTCTTTATGGGAAATTTTGACTATAAACTTCATTACCTTCATTGCCTTCTTCCATTAAGGCTGTAGAATATGAAGGTGGGTTATTACCCTCATTTTGTTGCTTGGACTTTATAAATTCCATAAAGTCTTTATACATAGGGTGATTTGTATTAACACCCGAACTTGAACTTTCTGCTATATTAGCAGATATTAACTTCTGGTTTCCAAATTGGGCAAGGATATTACCTCTACCCCTTCCTGTGCCTCTTCCCCTACCTCGAGGGGGTGTATACTGAGGTCTCATATGAAACATAAATGTAAAGAATTATGAATTCAAATATTCTCTAGTAAGAAAATCAGGAAGATTATTATCACTTCCCCTTTTATAAATAATTTCAAAATCAAAAGGTGCTAATAAAGCTTGCCATCTTGCAAACATTTGTTTAGAAACATCATGTTTAAAATCTTTATTAAAAATAAATCTAGCAGCATGGCAATCAGTTTTTATTAAAAACTTTTGATTATATAAGTCAGTTTGAAACTTTAAAACACATTTAACAATAGCTAATATTTCTTTAGCTACAGTTCCATAATTTTTCTGAGAATTATTCCACTTCCCAGAATAAAATTGAACAAGATATTCCTGTTTATTACTAGGACAAATTTGTTTCAATATTCCACCAAAACCTATATCAGAGGCATCAGTTTCAACAACTTTATCCCAATTAGGATTAGCAAGAGTTAAACATAGAAGGTTATTAACCTTCTTCTTAATAAGCTTAACAGCTTCTGTATGACTATTAGTCCATGGTTTTGGATTCTTCTTAAGTCTATCATAAAGAATGGCAGTATCTTTAGCTAAATCCTTTATAAAAGGAGAAATATAATTAAGATTACCCAAGAATCTTTGCAATTGAGTTTTATCAGTAATAACATCAGGAAATTTAGAAGCAAATTCTATACTTCTATTTATGGGAATAATTTTTTCCTTTTCAATATTATGACCTAAAAATCTAATATTAGTTTGAAAAAGATTCATTTTTGGTTTGGAAATTACTAAACCATTTTGTATAATAATTTTCTTGAAAATTTCTAAATGTCTGAAATGACTTTCAATACTTTTTGAAAATACTAAAATGTCATCTATATAGACAATAATAAAATTAGTATAAGAAATAAATATATCATCCATAATTTTCTGAAATTCAGAAGGAGCATTGTTCAATCCAAAAGGCATAACATTCCACTCATATTGTCCCATTGGAACATTAAAAGAAGTTTTATACCTATCTGATTCAGATAGCTGAATCTGCCAATAACCTGATTTTAAATCAAACTTTGAAAATATAATAGCATCATGAAGTCTGTCTAATAAATCCTTTTTATTAGGAATTGGATATCTAATCCATTTAAGCGCCTTATTAAGGGGCTTATAGTTTATAACCAATCTAGGAACACCTCGTTCCTGTTCTGCATGTTTATTAACATAAAAAGCAGTACAAGACCATTTGGACTTCGAAGGTTTTATTAAACCTTTCTCTATTAGAGAATCAATTTCTTTTTTACATAATTCCAAATAATCCGAATTCATTTGGCACGGCCTGGCTTTAGTAGGGATATTACCCTCTGAAAAGTCTTCTTCATATGGAAGACTTACTATATGACGTTTTCTATTCCAAAATTGATTTGGATGATCACCACATATTTGCAAAGAAAATTGATTCTTTATTGAATTAATTTTTTCTATTATTTTAGGAGCCTTCAGGTCTTGCTCAATTGTAAGACTGCAAATTTCATTCTTGAGAAAATCTATTTGTTTATTTTTTACAGTAATATTAATAGAAATAATTTCATTTAAAAATCTTTGAATTGGTTGAGTTATGAACTCAAAAGTAATAATCTTTCCTTGGTAATGACCTGTAATGCTAGTAGCATCCCAATGAACAAAAGGCATTATTTTATGAATAAATGGCACACCTAATATTATATCTTGGTGAATATCTTTTGCAAAGAAAGATTCAAGAGAATGTCTTATGATTTTTATTATTACGACATTAACAAAAATGTCAATATCTTTCTTAGTCTTCCTTCCCCCAATGGAATGAGTACAACAAGGTACTAATACCACCAGTAAAAGGAAAAAAAACTAAGGAAGATGTGCCAAAATACAAGTTACATAATAAACTAAATAATTATCTTTCTTAGTCTTCCTCCCCCCAATGGAATAAGCACAACAAGGTACTAATACCACCATTAAAAGGAAAAAAAACTAAGAAAGTTACATATTAGTCTAAGTATTATCCCTAACAAATCTCATAAATCCTTCGAGGTCCGGAGGAATTTCCGTTGGCGGTGATGGAAAAGAGGCTTGTTCATCACCGCTTCCGGGCGAAGCCGCATCCTGCGCAAGTTCCGCTAGCATTTCTTCATAAGCTTCGTCTACATCCGGTTGTGATTCTGCAAGTTTGAAATTTCTTCTCTCCGAACGGATCCAATCTCGGAAGAGTACTGCCTTTTCCAAGCTCTCCCTCATCGACGCTCTATGATTACCGATTTGAAGTCTCGCTTGACTGAAAGCGCTCTCCGATGCCACCGTTAAAGCTTGAATGGTTAAAATATCTCGAGCCATCCTTGAGAGAACCGGATAGTATTTTTGTTTGTCCTTCCACCATTTCAAAACGTCGAAGGAGCCGTCGGGATTCTCTGATTCAAGTCCCTGCGACAAATACACTTGAAGCTTATTTAGTTGTGAACTATCACCAATATTCTCACCTTGGGAACCTCTGAACTCCGTCCAAGCACCGAGGGCCTTTAGGCCAGCAGTTCTTTTAGTTGATCGTGAAGTAGACGAAGTAGGAGTTGGAATATTGGGTCTAGCATGATCTAAGGCAGTTTGATATGCATTATAAATTATTTGTGCATTTACTTTAATTGAGGCTTGTGCATCCCCAAGTGTAGCAAATTCTTCAGGTGAAAGTGATAAAGACCTATAAATTCTAGAATACCAAAACTGTGGACCTCCTAATTTCATTATAGGGTTTAACAGTGCGGCAACGCCAAAAATAGGGGGGATAGGGAAAAAAATATTTTTTAAACTTTTCTTTCATATAATGAATAGCAACTTTATAAGTTACCCCACCATCTGAAAATTGATCAAATAAATCTGCAAGTGCAGCAATATAAACTAAACAGTTAGAAATAGTAGGATAGTACTGCCCAGATAAGTCGTTTGTTGCTATTGAAAATTGTTCTAAAAAATCTATAAGAATTTTTACGTTAGTCCAATCTTGATTAGTTAGGTGCTCGTCGTCGTCATCATCACCACCACTTACACGAGCATTGTAGGTTGCGCTAATTGGGTTTCTATATTCGTAGGCGACAACTAGACTTTCATACATATAGTTCCATCTAGTTGGACAAGGTTTAGGAACCTTTCTTTCCCTAAGGCCAAATTCATCACATTTTTAAAAATATTCTCTTAGACTACTTCTACGGTTTGAGTAAAATAGCCAATTAAGAGCCATTTTTAACTTCTCAATTTCTATCTTTAACATTTTCATACCGTCACCAATAATTAAATGGTAAATATGACAAATGCACCTAACATAAAAAAATATTAGAAAATGCGGGATTTAAAGTAGTTGTAAGCATGCCTATTGCATTGGTGTTACTAGAAGCATTGTCCATTGTAACAGACATTATTTTATGTCTAATACAAAAATATCTACAAATATCTGATACTGTGCTAGCAATAAATTTACCCGTGTGGCGTGAGTTAATAATTTTATACGCAATAATGCGTTTTTGCATTATCCAGTCCTCATCTATCCAATGACTTGTAACGGTTAGATAGTCACAGTCATTGACACTTCTACCTATATCCGTAGTAATAGCAATGCGACAATCTATATGGGTAAATAGATATCGCAAATATTGTTCATATTCGTGCTTATATTTATAAATGTCGGCCTTTACGGTTGCACAAGGCCATCCTTTATAAGTAGGATTATAAATTTTTCTAATATATTGTACAAAATGGGGGTTAGAAGGAAAGCTATATGGTAAGCACATAACAGTTACCATTTTTGCTAATTCTTCACGATCCTTATTTGGATCGTAATATAAAATTCCACCGGTAACGGTGTTAATTCCCGGTTGGATTACATTTGAACTTGAACTAGTGTGAGCCGGATTACCTACACCCGTCCCCTCTTCCGCAGCTTTCATTTGTAAATATATTTGTTTATCTCTAGGGTGTTTTAATATGTGCCTAGTCAAACTACCCGTACCGCTACGGTTGCCAGTAAATTTATGAGCCAACAAAGACCCACAACTTTACACTTAGCCTTGTTTTCTTCTCTTAGTTGAGTAAAAAAGTTCCAAACAAGAGATGTTTCGGGCCGTTTAAGAGGTCGTCTATCAAATGTAGGGGTTACTACATGAGGGTCAGGCGAGGCATCAGTTGGGTTATTAATAGGACTAGTAGGTATATCATCTAAATCCGGTTGAGTTTCATCTAAATCATCATTTTCTAATATAGGTTGATTAGGATAAAGTAAGTTCATCGTTTGTTCATCTAATTGTTGACCCGGTGCAAGATCGTGAGTAAATTGGCTATCTGAAAATTGAAAACTAGGATGATCACTATCTAGAATAATAGGTGCAGTAGGACGGGTAACAGGGGGAGGAGGAGTAGCTTGGCTACTAGATTGACCAATTTTTGATTTTCCCTTACCCTTACCACCAAACATTTTTTTCAATGAAAAATCCATATTAATTATAATTACACCAAATAAAACAAACACAACAACAATATTAAAAATTAAAGAGTTGGAACGAGTTTACCGAATTGATGAATAACTTCTTGAAAATTGAATATCGTTGAAGACTTAAATACTTCAATTCACCAACTTGACAATTTTTCACGAAATTGGAATAATAAAGTAAGCAATTATAGAAATAATTAGAGAGAGATTGAGAGAATTGGTGAGTAAAAATGAAAGAATGAGGGGGTATTTATAGTTGAGAATAGGTAAAAAGTATATTTATAAAAAGTTTGGGGTTAAAATAAAGTTTGGGAGCCAAAATGGCTATTTTCTGAATATTAAACGGTCAAAATAATGGCTCAACGGCTAGATTTTAAAATTTTGGCCATTGGCCATTTTTTTTTAAAAAAGAATTTTTTTAAAAAAATTTTACCGTTGGGCCCGGACCAGGCCCGCCTGGCGGTCCCGGGCCTAGTGGGCTTTGTGTGTAGCCCGGCCCGTCACGGGCTTAAGACCGGCTAGGGCCCAGGACCGCTAGAATCGGCCCACGAGGCCCGTTTGACCCACCAGGACCGCGGGCCCGTGCCGGTCCCGGGCCTGGACCGGCCCACTGTACAGCCTTACTCCCGAATTAATTGTTGTTGCAGTAATTTCTAAGTGTAACTTCTATAAATAAAAAAATTATAGTGTCTTCTTTTAATTCTTATATAAATGATTAGTATGGTAACTCTGAATCAAAGAAACTTAGAATATGGTGTGCTCATGGAGAAGAATGGGTCAAAACTTCTTAGCGATGATGGTGTTGGGACGGAAGCTGACTCTTGTATAACATATAGTGTATTATTGGAAGAAATAATTTCTGATGAAGAAAAGGTAGAAAAAATCAAATAAATTTTGACAAAAAAAAAGTCTAAGAAAATTGTCTCATATCTCATTGATGGACATGTGAAAGATAAAAAATTCGTAAGAATCCATATATTTATGAACAAGTTATTGACAATTTTTATTATTTGCTACTAAGAGCTAAGCGAACCAAAGGCTTGCGAAGTTACCGTGTTCCTTTCAAACGGTAAAGAAGACCAAAAAATGATAAAAAGAAAGAAGGAAAAACATTGAGGAGTAGTCAATAGTAATGTGTGTTAGACTACTGAAAATTGAAATAGTATTAGAGCCTCTGTCATGAAATATTGACAATGAGTTTTTTAACGTTGTATGAAAATACGAGCAACACTTTTCGCTTTTAAGGAAATTTGCAGTCTATAATCCTGAATCTTTTTTAAAATTATTTATATCACATCCACGTTTGAAAGGATCTTAGTTAAACTGAAAATTGTTCTAGAACATTAAATTACCCTTTTGTTTATAAATTTGGTCATGTTCACGGTTCACAGAAAATTTCTAAATCAAAATATTTTACTTTCTTTCTACCCATTTTCATACGTGTCTATATATCACCAAAAAAAAATATTTAAATAGTATGTTATATTCTTGCTTAGTTTTATCCATTTTCATATATGTCAATATAACTGTTGTAGAGAAGCTTAATTCAATAAGTTAATTTTAATTATAGGCATCTGACATCTCTTTTTATGCTCATGCTATTATAATAGTTCTTTAATTAATTTTTGCAAATTGGACGTTAATTTAGGAACTTATTGTATGCTTATGCTATTCTAATTTCACTTGAATGTTTCTATAAACAATTGTTCGTATCATTAGCTAATGACAGTGAAATTAAGAGGCCTTTGTTAGCATATTTATATAGCAAAGGGAAATTACGTGTAGCAATGAAAGATTTTATTTTTTCAATTATGCTGGAAAATTTTTCTATAAAAAGATACTATTCTCCTACCACCGGTAATTGTTTTATATGGGTACTTGGAGGCTTTCAACTATAGTATAGCTTCTTCTCGACAAACTCTCATATATGCAATTTTTTACACCTTTTTAGGAGAAAGCTCTTTTCATTTGATAGTTAAATATGTTAGGATATACTATTAACCATGCGGTTTGATTATAGTATTATGTTTTATTTTTTTTTGGAACAATTATTTATTTATTTATTCAATTTAATAAAGTCTTAATTTAAATAGATCATTTGTTCATATGTGCGCGCTTTACTTATATGGTAGACGATTTAGTGTATGGAGCTTTAGCTCATGCGCGGAAGATTAAATTGTCGGTTCTTATAAGTTATAAAGTTAATGTTCACAATCAAAGATGAAACTAGGCAAAGTATCTTGATAATTGTAGCATAAGATTAAAATATAATCTATCTTGATTATGGGAATGGTTCAGTTCCAACTTCTTATGCTAGTATCTTTTTGTGTATTGGACGGACCAAGTAGAGATAAGTGTTTTTGTGCTGAATATATAAAACTACCTCTCTAGCTCATTGAATGTTCTTATACTCTTAATCTTGATATGATTGTTATGATCAATGTGCTTTGTTCATTATTTTGATTTATTAAAAAGTACGACTCAACTGCGAGTTAATGTATTCCTGGTAAATTGGATAATGGCAAAGTGCATTTGTGAAATAACAATTAGTTGATAGAATCCGTATCTTGACCTTGAGATTGATGATACCCCTTTATGGATGCTTATAAGTTTTCATATGAAAACCCTGCAGGTGGATTTTGTATCCGTCACATGAAATAAGTTAAGCGAAAGTATAAAAGATTAAATTAGTCGATGAATTAAATTGTCAGTAATTTAATTTATTTGATTAGTGTATGTAATCTTAACATGGGGAGTTAAATAAGTTTTTAATGAATGATTTCGAAATTAAACAGAGGAGTGCAATTACAGTTTTCTAGTGGAATAAACTGTAATTTATTATGGTAGAATTAATTCATTCATATTCCGAATTAATACCACAATAGGAAGCCTCGTTATTAAATCTGTGGCCCCTGCTGTGCCTGAATATTCTAGAACAAGGAAATTAAAAGGAAAAATAGTATCCTTGGTGGGTTAGGAGACTGCTACACGTTTTTGGCTAGGGTTTACCCTAAAAAACGTGTGTATATAAAGAAAGTTATTCAGCCCTAAGGATCATTCGTTCTTTAGCCGAATACTTGTCACTCAAGTATTACGTTCATAGAACTTCAGGATACACAGCGGAAGGTCGTAGACCTGGAGAGCACGGACGCTATTGAAGACTTGTGCAACGGCTTCAAAAGGTTAGGGTTACAATCTCGTATTTGATTATGTTTGTCTAGTTTACATATAAGAATATGATCTTGGGTGCTTGCTTCCGCTGCGTTTATATGCCTATTTTCTATCAAAATACACTTTGATATTTTTCTAAACAATAGTTCATATTGCTCACTCCAATATTAATTAGTTTAATTCTCTTCTGACAGGTTTGAATTTCCAGCATTACTTGCTTAAACAATTGGTAATACTACACTTTTTATTTATTACAACTAATCCATTTTGATCACTACATTAACAAAAGCTACTGATATCACAAATTGTTCATGTTTTTACTTAACTGGAAATTGTTATAAAAATATTGAATTACACTTTTGTTCTGTAAATATGTTCATGTTCACGATTCACAAAAAATGTCTAAATCAAAGTATATTGTATTCTTCCTATCCATTTCCATAAGTGTTGTATCACAACAAAAATAGTATGTTATATTCTTGCTTAGTTCTAGATAGTTCCTATTTTAACTAATGTTTTAAGATATTGTCTATGTGGAATAACACAATAAATCATAATAGAAACCACGAAATCTATTACTATTATGTTATTTTCCATCGTCCATCTAACAATCTCAGGTTCAATCCAAATAGCGACTGAAATAGAATTATCAAAACAATACGTATCTATTAGCAAGGTATCTATTCATCCTATTGGGTTATGAAGGTCTTGGTGATTTGAAGGGGTACAATAATACTATACAAAAACCAAAGGCATGGAGGTGTTCTCAGAACTCTTATATTAGTTTTTTTTCCTTTTTGCTAAAACGGCAAAATTTTATTGAGCAAAAATTAAAAGTAGTTATTATAGCATGAAACTGATCTTATATTGTCTTTGTTTATGACCTAAAATATTGGTTGTATCTATATCAGGGGACAGAGATCCATGCAACACTTTTCGTTGAACATGTAGGAAACTGGTAGAACTTCCTTGAATCAAAGAAGAATTGCTATATTATCAATAGCTGTCTAGATAGTGTCAATCCGAACTACACCTCAGTTCACAAAGAAGTGAAAATTGCTTTTACTACAACATTATCGTAAAGGAAGTCTTTGTTATAACAGAATAACCGTAACGGATGGAAGAAACATACACAAGAATATCGTCTACAAAAAAGTATTAGGTGAGATACACTTAATTATAAACCTCATACAATCTTAAATAAGTATGCAATTCAAATGTATCTAATTACACTTCATCGTTCATATTTGTAGGTTCGGACGAATAATTTATTTGACGACGATCTCCAATGATAATTCACAAAAACTTATACTATATTTTTTCATGTATATTTAAACTTATTAAAAGTTTAATTTTAATATATGCAATATTAGTTTACGGTAATAAGTATTATTAAACTAGACATGCATGTACAACGCACGTATCGAAAAATTAATATAATTAAATAAGTGAAAATGAAGCTTTGTTGGTAACTTAATTTTTCCTACCAACGAGCTTTGCACGCTGGATGGCTCGGTTAATTTTATAGGCATCTAGTGAGATTTCCGTCATTAAGACAAAAATGTTCAATTTTTTTAAACTTAAAGGATCAAATGGGTTCGAATAATAAAATTTGCGCAAAATTAAGAATATTTCCTAATTTAAGGAACTGGGGTTACAGAACTCTCTCTTTTAGACACTGATATGATAAGTTCAGTCATTTTATACAAATTGAATACTAAAAGCTTATAGCTTGAAGCTACCTTCCAATGACCTTCGTTTATAATATAATGTTTTCTCCGTCATAATTTATGTAGCACTTTTTATTTTTCGATAGTCAATTGGACTAAGTTTTGAGGCTAAATTAAATTAGATTAATTCAATATTTTGAAATTAAAATTTTGATATTGAAAAATTATATTAATATACTATAAGTTATAATTTTTCTTGTGTCAATATAATGATAACTATAATTTAAAACGTTAGTCAAAGTTTATATAATTTAAATCTCCGAAATCGAGAAGTTGACATATAAATTGGGACAGAGGGAGTAGTAAGTTTTGGTAATAGGTTAATGTGAGATGTCAATTATTACTAACAAGATAATGTGGGACTAATTTCGGAGTAAGTTATACTTGACGGACCAAAACAATATCTATATATTATTAAAAGGAGAGGAAAAAGCCTCCACATTAAGACAAGTGGCAACCTCACAGTAGGCCACTTGGCAATTTATTAGTTAGGTTAGGTAATAATTAGTTTTTCTTTTTGAATTTTAAATTTTACAAAATTTAAATTATGCATTATGTGTTGTTAATAATTAGTTACTCTCTTTGACTTAAATATGATAGTATTCTGATTATATGTAAAATTTAAAATGAAAAAGAAACTAATATTAATGAAATAAGATTTTGTTAATAAAATTAGATTTAAAAATTAAAAATATTTCTAGAATAAGAAAATACATAACTATGTTACTTCTATATCTATCTATAATTAAAAGTAGAAGAAAAAGCAATCTCATTCAGCTAAGTGGCATAACTACAAAAAGTCAAGTGGTATTGTTAAGACAAAATAAATGTAATACCCAATATTTTAAGTGAGGATATATTGGACATTTTAGAAAATAATTTAAGTCCAAAACAAAAAGGAAAAATAAAGGAACAAATTAAACTAATAAAACAAAAAGAAGAAAACCTAGTCAAACTAAAATAAAAAGGGGAAGAAACCTACTTTAACTAAAAGGAGGTCAAAAATAACAACTAAAAGAAAAGAATTTTTGGGGGAAGGGAACGCAGCACATATGCTGCGATTGAAGCAATAAAGCTCGGCAGAAGCCATTCAAAGGCAAAAGAAACGAAAAAAAAAAGAAGGAAAAGAGAAAAGAAAACAAAAACAAAAGCAGAGAAAGAAAGAAAAGGAAAAGAAAGAGGGAATAACGTTGGGTCTGCTTCTTTCTAGCGAAGGGATACACGAAGCAGGAGAACAAATTAGGTAATTAAATTCTTCTTTCCTTATACAAATAGTTATATCGATTCCGATGTAAGAACAAACAGAGAATTATTGCTCGGTTCCAAAGGAAGAAAAACAAGAAAATTAATCTGATTTGAAGAATTGGACCAGCTATGTTGGTAAATTCACGGAGTTAATACATAGATTGATTTTGTTACAAGTAGGGAGTTGAAGAAGTTGAACAAAGTGCTTGAGGTGGCGCTTGGGTATTCCTGCACGAGTACTGTGAGTAGTAATCTTACCGCAATTTGTGTTTTCATAACTTGTATGATTTACACATATTTTTTTTATATGAATATGTTACCGATTATTTTGAGTTGCATGTGGGACAAGTCTTTTACTCGATATGATACTAAAATAGTTATTTGAGATGATTACTGTTGATTTAAATATTTTCGTTGTCACTAGATCTGTTTTACCGTTACTTGAATTTATTGTTACCGAAAGGAAATTATATGATTTGATAAGAACTGAAATGCCCTATATTGTTTTAAAATAGTTTCTACAAGTATATACGGATTATAGAGACAAGTATAAATGAGAGTAGACATTGAAGGATCCCATAGCTAACGGCGGGTTCGTTAGACCTGGTGCACCTTGTAATTACTGATTACCGTTATAGCCCTCGCTAGTGGGAAGGTAGAACTAGCATACCGTTACCGATTTCCCTCGAGTAGGGACTACCGTTATATATGACTTTTGGTAAAGAAGTCCACAGTTATACCGATTATACAATATCAGAGTTTTTATATCTATAATTAAAAGTAGAAGAAAAAATAATCTAATTAAGCCAAGTGGCATAACTACAAAAAGCTAAGTGATATTGTTAAGACAAAATAAACTACCTTTCTAACTAAAAATATTTTAAATTTTATATTTTGATTTAATTGGTTACTCTATTTGAATTAAGTAATTGATAATGTAATTAGATAAGCAAGGAACAAATAAATAAATAAAATATAAATTTGTGGAAAAATATAACATATATAATTAGAAATATGATGAGAGAAGTTGTACATATACACATAGGTAAAATCATAATAAACAAATAATTATAAAGGAAGAACACTACAAAAAATTAAACAAGCTATTAGCGTAAAATGTATATATTAATTAAAATTTTCATCTAGAAAATTTAGTTAATAAATAGAATTCATAATTTCATAATGAAAAATATAAAGATACTATTATGATATTATATATAAGATAGCCATATTATATATATAACACAAATTAATAACAATTAAAATATTCATAGTTTCTTATAAAAATAATAAAATGCTTATCTCTTTATACTTGATGAATTTAAAATTATAATTTAGTAAAAAATATAAAATTATTTAAATTTTCAGTAAACTACAAAATGAGAAAACTAATAAAATATTATAGTAGAAAAGAATGTATGAAAAGAGAGGGATAAAGATAATTTTATGAATTTATATTTTGAATTGATTAAAAAATAAATTTTAATAAATAACACTCACAAAAATTTATCAATAAATTAAGGTAATTGAAGAATTTTGAACGGTATAACATAAGTTTAAAAATATATATATATTTCAAGAGTAAAAAAATATATATCTATGTCATATTAAAATAGAAGTACAATAACATATCCAGTATTATCCCACACTGTGGGGTATGGGGAGGGTAGTATGTACGCAGACCTTACTCCTACCTTGTGAGGATAGAGAGGGTGTTTACAAAGCATAAGCACCACATTAATGAAAATATAGACACGAAGGGACAGTACCAAAAAGCCATATAAAAGCAGAATAAAAACAATAAGATAGTAAGGTGATCAACAGTGAAATAAAATAACGGTTAGTCACAAAAACCTACTACCAACAGAAAGCGAGAGTGTTTGCTAATACTAATGTTATGAACACTCTAGACTACCTACTCTACCCTAATCCTCGACCTCGATACCTTCCTATCAAGAGTCATGTCCTCGATCAGCTGAAGTTGCGCCATGTCTTGCCTAATCACCCCTCCCCACCTCTTCTTTGGCTTACCTCTAGCTCTCCGTAGGCCCTCCAATGTTAACCTCTCACATCTCCTCTCCGGGGTGTCTGTGCTTCTATTACTGACATGACAAAACCACCTAAATCGCGCTTCCTACATCTTGTCCTCAATAGAGGCCACACCCACTCATTCCTGATTCTATCTAACTTGGTGTGCCCGCACATCCATCTCAATATCCTTATCTCTGCTACCTTCATCTTCTGAATATGAGCGATCTTGACTGGCCAATACTCAGCCCCATACAACATCGGTCTGACCACCACTTGTTACTACTAATATCGAGTTAATAAAAAATCACATTACCAAAAGTATAGTATTAACTACTTGCTAATTTGACAATAAGAATAAATAAGAAACAAATAATTTATATGTTAGTAGGAATATTTAAGTTTAGGTGACAAAAAAGTCACCTAATTAGAAATGGTGACTTTTTTGACCGTCCAAGTCAAACACAGGTTTAAAAAGCTGATTAGTTTAATTTGGGGCTGGATTATAATTTATAAAACTTGTAATCTCTTTAAAACTACAAAAAGGCCCATCAGTTAAAATATCTTTCCCCCACACTTTATTTCAGAAACAGAACAGTAAATACCCCCATCAGTAAAGTACTTCCGTCTCTTCTTCTTCTCTCTGATCTCCATCGTTTCTCTGATCTTCTCGAACCGGCGACCACCGTTCCGCGACTCTCAGTTGAAAAAGCCTCTCTCTCTCTCTCTCTGTTCACTTGTTCGTTGTCAGCAACTACTCAGGTAAACATT
>MCJB01051060.1:0-57763 GCA_002018475.1 Nicotiana obtusifolia
AAGGTGGAAACAATTGAGAAAAAGATGGAGCAAACATCGTCTCGCCATGAAGGACTAATCAAAGCGTTGGAACTAAGGTTGGCAAATCTACAATATGAGATTTGTCCGCCAGGAACTTCACTCTTCCACTTCTTCCAACAACAACAAAAGGAGACGGTTTCCATCAAAGAACAGATTCAGCTCTTAAGAAATGACCACTTGAAGCCACAAAACACCCCGGTTGTCCCTTCAAAACCTACCTTCTTCTTTATGTCTCCACAACCATATTTCCCACCTAAATTAGACAACACCTTTTCTACTTTTCCATCTATCTCACAGAATCCATTCTCTTTTACCCAACCCGTAAAAGAAGAACAAGAGTTTGATATTGCAAAATTGGTTTGGGAAAGAAAAGATGCCCTTGCAGCACAAAAACAAGCCAAGAAAAGGCGAGACCATGCAGAAAGTTCAAAAGGGTCCAACCCAGAAAACCTGATGATTTCGGACCAAGAGGCTCCAGACCTCTATGTTTCCTAACCAAGACCCATATCAGATGGAGATACTACATGGGCTGAATCTCTACATTCATCAGAAGACGAATCACTGGAAGATAGCTCTCAATCAAGCACTGAATCCATGTCGAACTCTTCCGAAGATGACAATCCCCCAATATTTGTCAATCAGCCAAGAGAGCCAGAAGTATCTGAAGTAGATGACGAACAAGAAGGCATGACAGATGAGCCAATCCCAGAAAGAAGATATGAGCCCATGGCATCCAAACCAGTTGGAACTGGTTTTCATGCTTTCACTTTAGACGACGTCAAGGTTTCAAAATGGCCTCGGAGGATCCAAGACTTCTATACTTGGATGGTGGCCAAAAATTTGGCGGAAAGAGAAAAGTATGTCATCCTGTCAAAACTTACTTCACGATTCTCGGGAATTCTCAGAAATTGGTGGAACTCACTTGGATTTCAAGACAAAAATCTTTTTCTTACTTCCCAAGATTTTGCCTTCAACATCTGGGTCCTACATGAAGTTTTCTGCGAAGATGCTGGCCAACGACAGGAGAAAATGCGAAAACAACTCTTCGAGATGAAGTGTGTGTCATTCGACAGAAATGACATTGACAGACATTTTCAAATAATGGCCAAGATATATTTTGAAATCGGCGGATATATCAATCTGAAACAAGCCTTCGTCTCTTCCCTTCCAAAATTGCTAGCAAGCCGAGCCATGACCATCATTGAAGAAAAGTTCCGGTCCATAACCATCTCACAAATTGGTTACATCAGGCAGGCTATTTTTGTCGCATTGGATGACATTTGTACAAAGCGCTCAGCCTTAAAGCAAATTATTCAGCACAATCCAGCGCTTGACAAAGCATGCCGCAAAACTGATCTAATCACCGGATCAGGATGTTCCTGCAGCTCGTCCAGATGACGGAAAGAATTCAGGAGATTCAGATGGCCAAGAATTCCAGATGGACGTTCAAGATCCAAAAGGCGCACAAAATATTTCAGACGTAGAAGGCCAGAAAATTTTCACAAGAAGGACAGATGCTTTATTTGCCACAAAATTGGACAGTTTGCAAAAAATTGTTCCCAATCAAGAAGATCTGTCAAACTCCTGGAAGAGATTGAAGATTACACTAGCATACATCTTGCAAAAGAAGAGGACCTTGAATCCATATTCTCTATGGATGATGAACCTAATGAAGAAACTATATTCTCTCTCAATATCTATGAAGATCAAGGCAATGATCAGTACCAAATTTCAAAATCAGTGACCGAGGCCCGAGAGGAGATCAATGCTCTCACAGTCGTACCTAGAGTAGAACTCAAAGTCTATTCAGCCAAATGGGATAAACCAGCTCGGTTTAAAAACTGCACCCTCCTTATTCCAAAAAGCCATGATAAAAATCTTCCAACCCATCCTCCATACCTCCTTAGTTTACATTGATGATATCCTGTTATTTAGTGAGACATTGGACGAACATGTCAACTTGCTTCGTCAATTTGAGGCATTGGTAACAAAGTACGGGATCATGCTCTCAGCAAAGAAGATGGTTCTTGCTCAAAAGGAGATTGATTTTCTTGGAATGCATTTCGCCCGAGGTGAATATAGTCCAGGACTGCATATATGTCAGGAACTACTTAAATTTCCAGATACCAACCTCACAACAAAATAGATCCAACAGTTCTTGGGTGTCATCAACTATGTTAGAGATTTCATCCCAAATATCTCTACATACATTTCACCACTCACAGAAATGCTCAAGAAAAATGCAACATCATGGGGAGAGAAACAGTATGAAGCAGTCAAAAAAATAAAGGAGACATGTAAAAATGTCAAGTCTCTCTACATCCCTTCAGATGGGAAGAAGATACTGAACAACTGATGCCAACCATGAATATTGGAGTGCTGTTCTATTTGAAGAAAAAGATGGCCAACGGAAAATATGCGGATACGCCAGTGGAAAGTTTAAAGATGCCGAGCAACATTATCATTCCACCTTCAAGGAAATTCTTGCAGTAAAGAATGGAATCAAGAAATTCAATTTCTTCCTTATCCATACAGAATTTCTAGTGGAAATGAATATGAAGGCTTTCCCAAAAATGATCCGGATAAATTCAAAAATTATCCCCAATCCTCAGATTCTCAGATGGGCTCAATGGTTTTCTCCATACAAGTTTCAAGTCAAGCACCTGAAAGGAAAGGATAATATTCTCGCAGATTTTCTATCACGGCCGGAAGAATTCTCAAAAAGATTTTCTCCAGCAAAACTGAAGCCAAACAGCCACATCTTTATGTTTTCAAATACACCGAGAACTAGTTCATTAAAGCCAACAGATCATCCACCGGAGTTGTTCAACCTCATGGATCCCTTTGATCCGTCAATTATTATGGAAAGAAGAACTTATTATGAGCTCCAAGTTTTCCGGCAATATGGAGGATCCATTCTCAAACCTTTTGGTGTCAATCCAGAATATCCATTCTGCCATATATTCATAGCTCAAGCCCATGATTTTCCACAAGAACTACTATGGTTTTTCTGGTACCTATGCCATCAGTATTATATTTTCATGGAATTCAAGTGCAACGTCTTCAAGGATTTTGATGCTATTGCACCAACTCTTAGAATATTTTTACTATGGTTCAAACCTAGAAGATATCGGATTAAATGTTTCAGCGATTCCTATGCAGCAAAATTATTCATGTTTCATAGGCCAGTAAAGATTATTAATGGAAAAGTCCAGGCGCAAGCAAAAGCATCATTCTGGTGGAAATTTCCCGCGTCCATTTTATCCATGGAGGAAGAGTATAGCGAGGCACAAAGAATCATTTTCCAGCAAAATAGCTGCATCCCAGAAGAAATATGGCCAAAAGAATGGGCTAGCTGGGATTATACCAGTACCCATCCTCACTGGAAAAGAGTCCGGGAAGCTGCAGAAGAATATCAAACACCATATGAAGTCATCCGAGAAAGGATCACTGACGACATTTCCCGATTAAAGTTGCGGATTACATCTCTCAGTCCAAAGGGAAAGGAACATAGCAGTGACGAACCGTCAAGTTCCAGGCGCTACTTCACAAGGTCTTCAAAAAGATGCCTGGAAGGCAATTCAATGATCGATAAAAGATAATTTCCTTAATCCTTGTTAATCCCACCTTAATCCTCCATTACCTATCAAAAAATCCTCAAAAATATCCTACCCATGCCAAGACAAATTTCCACATCTTTCCCAGCTATGCGGGCCCCATTTCACCTTGTTTTCACATGTTTTCACATGCCTCCACATGCTTTTTCACATGCAACACAATACAGCCACATGCCATCACATGCTTTCACATGCTACACTATGTATATTTCAACCCGTTCACATGCTTTCAAGTGTTTTTAGTGGTTTGCCTAAAGTCCTTCACATGCCAAGAAGGACCCGCTTGTGGATAAGTTTGCCATGTAAGATAGGTTTGCTTTATCTAGAATGTTTTTCTTGTAATAACCTCCTAGTCCTATATAAAGGAGGGCTTGTAGTAGTTGTAGGATCATCTTGTAATCATCTTGTAATCATCTTGTATTCGCATCAGAAAATCACCTTGTACAAGTGCAGAAAATCCTCTTGTAAAAAACCCTAGAGTCATCCTAGAATTTTCTTGTAATTTTCGTCCACTCTTTGTAAATCTCTTGTGATATATTACATATGAGTTCTTTCTAAATTTCCCTCTTGTTCTTCCTTTCGAATGGATGGAAAGGCCAGTCCATGTATGAAAATAAAGTAAGTGTACTCTTTGAAAGTTAGCTTATTATAGTACGGTCCATGTATGAAAATACAGTAGTGTACTCTTTGAAAGTTAGCTTATTGTAGTGCGAAAGTTTCCCGAGTTATGAACAGCTAACGTTGGTTATAGTACAAAAGTTTCTGAGTTGTGTAGCTTGGAAAGGTTTAAGCCAGCCCCCTTTGTAGGAAAACTTTTGCTACTAAAAACAAATTAACTGTTTGATTAGCTTGGCAAGAGCCAGCCCCTTGGTGTAGCTTGGCAAGAGCCAGCCCCCTTTATTTTGTAGGAAAACTTTCGTACGTATGATTAAGCTTGCTTTCCTCGAGTCTCTTGCTTTGTTTATCGTACTGTGGTGTCGTTCCTACGACTAGGCTTGCTTTCACGGAGTCCTTTGCTTTATTCATATACTGCTTTGTACAAATGTCAAATCCAATAATAAGATCTTTTCCTGGCACATCAGATCCTAGCAGCTTGGTTCTGTACTTCAATGCTGGGAAGAACTCAATCGTGACTGGGTGCTTTGTAATGACTGTTGTTGTAAAGATTGCATTTGATGCAGTATTGAAATACTTGAAATGCGGCACCCATTGATCTTCAGGGAAAATAGCAGGATTTATGAGTGAGGATGCAGCTCCGGTGTCGATGAAAGCAATAACTCGAGCTGGTTTATCCCATTTGGATGAATAGACTTTAAGTTCTACTTGAGGTACGACTTTGAGAGCATTGATCTCCTCTCGGGCCTCGATCACTGATTTTGAAATTTGGTACAGATCATTGCCTTGATCTTCATAGATATCGAGAGAGAATATAGTTTCTTCATTAGGTTCATCATCCATAGAGAATATGGATTCAAGGTCCTCTTCTTTTGCAAGATGTATGCCTGTGTAATCTTCAATCTCTTCCAGGAGTTTGACAGATCTTCTTGATTGGGGACAATTTTTTGCAAAATGTCCAATTTTGCGGCAAATAAAGCATCTGTCCTTCTTGTGAAAATTTCCTAGCCTTGTGCGTCTGAAATATTTTGTGCGCCTTTTGGATCTTGAACGTCTATCCGGAATTCTTGGCCATCTGAATCTCCTGAATTCTTTCCGTCGTCTGGACGAGCTGCAGGAACATCCTGATCCGGTGATTAGATCAGTTTTGCGGCATGCTTTGTCAAGCGCTGGATTGTGCTGGATAATTTTCTTTAAGGCTGAGCGCTTTGTACAAATGTCATCCAATGCGACGAAAATAGCCTGCCTGATGTAACCAATTTGTGGGATGGTTATGGACTGGAACTTATCTTCAATGATGGTCATGGCTCGGCTTACTAGCAATTTTGGAAGGGAAGAGACAAAGGCTTGTTTCATATTGATATCTCCTTCGATTTCAAAATATATCTTGGCCATTTTTTGAAAATGTCTGTCAATGTCATTTCTGTCGAATGACACACACTTCATCTCGAAGAGTTGTCTTCGCATTTTCTCCTGTCGTTAGCCAGTATCTCCGTAGAAAACTTCATGTAGGACCCGGATGTTGAAGGCAAAATCTTGGGAAGTAAGAAAAAGATTTTTGTCTTAAAATCCAAGTGAGTTCCACCAATCTCTGAGAATTCCCGAGAATCGTGAAGTAAGTTCTGACAGGATGACATACTTTTCTCTTTCCGCCAAATTTTTGGTCACCGTCCAAGCATAGAAGTCTTGGATCCTCTGAGGCCATTTTGAAACCTTGACGTCGTCTAAAGTGAAAGTATGAAAACCAGTTCCAACTGGTTTGGATGCCATGGGCTCATATCTTCTTTCTGGGATTGGCTCATCTGTCATGCCTTCTTGTTCGTCATCTACTTCAGATACTTCTGGCTCTCTTGGCTGATTGAAAAATATTGGGGGATTGTCATCTTTGGAAGAGTTCATCATGGATTTAGTGCTTGATTGAGAGCTATCTTCCAGTGATTCGTCTTCTGATGAATGCAGAGATTTAGCCCATGTAGTATCTTCATCTGATATGGGTCTTGGTTGGGAAACATAGAGGTCTGGAGCCTTCTAGTCAGAAATCATAAGATTTTCTGGGTTGGACCCTTTTGAACTTTCTACATGGTCTCGCCGTTTCTTGGCTTGTTTTTGTGCTGCAAGGGCATCTTTCCTTTCCCAAACCAATTTTGCAATATCAAACTCCTGATCTCCTTTTACAGGTTGGGTAAAAGAGAATGGATTCTGAGAGACAGATGGAAAAGTAGAAAAGGTATTGTCTAATTTAGGTGGGGAATATGGTTGTGGAGACATAGGGAAAAAGGTAGGTTTTGAGGGACAACCAGGGTTATTTGTGGATTAAAGTCGTCATTTCTTAAGAGCTGAATCTGTTCTTTGAGGGAAACCGTCTCCTTTTGTAGTTGTTGGAAGAAGTGGAAAAGTGAAGTTCCCGGCGGACAAATCTCATATTGTAGATTTGCCAACCTTAGTTCCAACGCTTTGATTAGTCCTTCATGGCGAGACGATGTTTGCTCCATCTTTTTCTCAATTGTTTCTACCTTGCTCATCATTTTGTTTTGCGTATGAGCCACGTTCTTTATAGAGTTGCCAATGCTGGTCAGGACATTATTTTGGCAGATGGAGTTTTCGAATAGCCAGTTTAGTGTCGCCCCGATGTCACTGTTGGAGGTTTTTCTCCAGTAGGCAACACTACGTTTTTCTTGGGAATTTTGGAGCATGGCTAATTCCCTCCTTTTCAAAAGGTTATAGTGAAGGAAAATCGTGGGTATGACTGGAGCTTGAAGAACTCAACATGAACATCTGTGGGGGATTTTTGATTTTCGGAATTGGTGAAGTTTTAGGATCAGGTGGCCTTTTGGGTTGTAAAGTATGAACTGGTGGTGATCAAGCTTAGGTGTAGGTTCACTATCTCCCAACTTGGAGTGAATTTTTCTGGTAATTTTGGCCATTCCCGGGGTTGGTAAATAACAAGAAATTCATATTTACCTGGACGGCTTAATGAGCCAATTGAAGGGTCTTTATGTTCATATCTGGCTCGAAATTCTTTTTCAGTAGTTTTGCCCTTTTTCTTGGATTTTGGTTTGGTTTTGTTGAGGCTGAACTTTTCTGCATAGTATTCTCCATTTGGACCGTCGAAACAGTCTTGACAGTCGCAATCAAGATCCCAAGGGCAGTGTCCCGTAAAGGGGAATTTGAACCACCAAATTTTTGATCCATTTTTGTCGAAAGTTCGACACCAATCATGTTCTTCCATGATGCTTTGTATGTTCCAAAAGAGCTCTGTATCAGGTTCAAGGTATGTATCGTTGTATCTTTGGGTTGGATCATTTGGCAAGAAAAGATGGTTTTATTGGGTTTTTTGAGGTGGGAATGGTCGAAGCTTATGCAAACAGTTTTGTCATTTCTTTTGGTAAAGGTTGGTTCACCAGATTGTAGGGATTCCTCCGATTCTCTTAACTTTTCATAATTTGTGATCCAGAATCAGGAAGAATTTTGACAAGTTCATCTCTTGAAATTTGTCTGGGTATTTGGGTGCACATGGTATTTCCTTTAGTGGCATCAATGTTTAGGAGAAGAGCATTTTCTCCACCTGGAAGACAGAGATCCATGGCGTGATTCTGGACTCGCCATGCCATTTGGTGGTGAAGAGTAGCTTGTATGGAATCTTTGGCTTAAGGGGCTCCTTAGATTTGGACTTGGATTTTAAGAGCTTCGGTTAAGTAGGGATCATAGAGAGACATGTTGATGTTTGGAAAGATTGTTATGAAAACAGTCCCGACATTCAAGGTGACTTCGGCAGTACCCAAGTTTGCATGTTGGTACTCCAAATATCTGGTATCGAGAAGAGAAAGTCGAGCTACCACCGGCTGACCTTTTCTTCCGTGATAGGTTAGAGCAATTCGGATAGCACCAAAATGGATATGGGTAAACCCATGCTCTCTCCATTGCCTGGGAAAATCGTCTGGGATTTGAAGGGTGATAAATTGTTCTTCTCTGGTGGCGAGGACAGGATGCTGGTCAAGTTTTGACGCAGCAACATATTCTTTGACTCCTTTTGGTCTATGTTGGACAAGGGAACATATTTGGGTCCATGGGGCAAATGATTTTTTGGCGAAGGCTGAGTAAGGATTTATGAGGGGTAGTTCAGTAGAAGACACTTTTTGTTCGTCTGGTAATATATCTACTTCGTAAATGTAATCATATTTTTTGGACAGGGTTTTGTACAGGGTAGGTGACATATTCATTTTAGCTAAGGAAGACGAAGATGGAAACGACTCAGACATATTTAGTAAACTGTTCCTCCCTCCGAAAGGATGGGCTGGCTCTGATACCACAGTATAAGAACAAAGCAAAGGACTCCGTGAAAGCAAGCTTAATCGTAGGTAGGAAACCACAGTACGAGAAACAAAGCAAGAGACTCGAGGAAAGCAAGCTTAATCATAGGTACGAAAGTTTCCCTACAAAATAAAGGGGGCTGGCTCTTGCCAAGCTACACAAACAGTTAATTTGTTTATAGTCGCAAAAGTTTTCCTACAAAGGAGGCTGGCTTCAACCTTGCCAAGCTACACAACTCAGAAAACTTTTGTACTTATACTTCTTTCCTCCCTCCGAAAGGATGTTCTTATACTTCGTAAAGCAAGAAAAATTGAAGACTGCTATCTCTGTTTTATGACATATCACCTAGAAGATCCTCTTTTTTCTTGAAATAGTTCCTATCGTACAGGAAGGATACTACTTCAAATCATTCACTTAGTAGATTTAGGAACACAAGTACTTTTTTGTATAGTTGACCTAGATTCACTTCACACAGTTTTTGTACATATGATTGTCTATCAATGTTATAAGATAGACAATCATTACATCATCATAGGTCTAACCCATCATAGCTATTTAGGCATACTTGGTCATCAAGTTTGGATGACCAAGAGTGTACATCTTTTCTATCAGGAGGTAAGGTTTATGTCCCCCTCTATTTCTGTACCTTATTTTATATATATGAAAATTAACGCTAGGCATGATGCCTAGTGGCTTAAAAAAAATTAAAAAAATTTAAAAAAAACACCCAATCTAGGCGGGAAAATAAATGGGGAAACAAAATTATTGAATAAATTTTTCCACAAGTTACTCACCGCAAGAAACCCCTCGAAAGTACTCCCAAAAATCACCTTAGACCAAGGTGGAATATTTAAAAATGAAGAAAATCTCGGAACCCTCGTTTTTAATACACTGCCCGACATTTTTGTACCTGTGGCCCTTTTCTTCGTTTCTACGATACCGCTTCTACAGTCAATTTTTCGCACCTATGGAACTCACTTAACCTCCGCTCCTTCGCTTCTACAGCCCAGATTTCGCACCTGTGGACTCACTCCGACGAAGAATCATTCATTTATGCGAAGACAACTCCCCTTCCCATTTTCTGCTTCTGCGATCTCTACTTCGCATTTGCTACCTCATAGACAAAACCGTCGCACCTGCGAGCAGTGCCCAGCCTTGTTCCAGGCCACTTCTACGGGGCTATTCACGCACATGCAGCTTCGCACCTGCGACCAAAACCTTTGCAGGTGTGATCACACCAATAGGAAAATTTCCAGAATTGCTTCAAGTCCAAATTTTGATCCGTTAACCATTCGAAATCCACCTAAGGCCCCCCGAGACCTCAACCAATTATACCAACAGGTCCTAAAACACGATATGAACTTAGTCGAGACCTCAACCAATTATACCAACAGGTCCTAAAACACGATATGAACTTAGTCGAGCCCTCAAATCACATCAAACAATACCAAAAACACGAATTGCATCCCAATTCAAACCCAATGAAACAAAGAAATTCCAACTTCTACAAACGATGTCGAAACTTATCAAATCATGTCTGATTGACCTCAAATTTTGCACACAAGTCACAAATGACACCACCAACCTACTCCAACTCTTGGAACCTCAATCCAAACCTGGTATCCCGAAGTCCACTCTCGGTCAAACTTCCAAATTTTTAATTTTTGTCATTTCAAGCCTAATTCCACTACGTACCTCCAAATCACAATCCGGACACGCTCCTATGTCCAAAATCACCCAACGGAGCTAAGGGAACAATCAAAACTCGATTCCGGAGTCGTCTGCACATAAGTACACATCCGGTCAACCTTTTCAACTTAAGCTTTCGACCTTGAGACTAAGTGTCTCAATTCATTTCGAAACCTCTCTGTACCTAAACTAACTACCCCGGCAAGTCATATAACAATATTTAAGCAGGGAATGGATAGTAAACTGGGGAATGGGGCTACAACTCTCAAAACCACCGGCCGGGTCGTTACATCCTCCCCCTCTTAAACAAACGTTCGTACTCGAACGGGTCTAGAAATGTACCTAGAGTCTCAAAATAGGTGCGGATATTTGCTCTGCATCTCCCAATCGATCTCCCAAGTAGCCTCCTCAACTGGCTCTCCACTCCACCTTCACCGAAGCTATGTTTTTTGACCTCAACTTTCGAACCTGCCAATCCAAAATGTCCACCAGCTCCACATCATAAGTCAAATCAGCATCCAACTGAACCGTGCTGAAATCCAAAACAACTTTAGGCATATACTGTAGAGATGTGTGTATGAAGTTGTGAATGACCGTGAACTATGACATTACGACCGAATTCTGGATTTGAATCGCCTACATACCTCAGGCTTAACGAGATCAAGACATAAGTAGGTCTAGAATGATGAGTTGAAGTTGTGCTTGCAAGAATTACCCCAGCATCGCATTATGACGATATTGTAAGACTGAAAGATATCAAGATCCACTTACTTCTGAATTGCAGCTTGATTCTAAAGGATTTTGACAATTTTGGAGTTCTACTGATCGAATTGAGTTAGAGACTGGATCCTTGGCTCGCTTATGAATCTTTGTCCCTCATTAGCGGTGTAACCTAGTTTGTTGCTTAGACGAAGTTCCACATCATAGTATTTGAACCTGCAAAGAAAGGAAGATAAACTCATACCTATATATTGTAATGTAAATATGTTAGGATATAATGTAAATATGCATGAGCAAAAATGCATGGCTGCCGGCGAGACATTATTTGGGATCTCTTGGTGATAGGATGTTTGAACTTTGAAGCCTCCGAGCTCTTGAGCATTATTTGGGATGTCGGCAAAGTGATGTTGAACCTTGAAGCCTCTGCGTTGTGGAAAATAACTTGGGATGTCGGGGACGAGATGTTTGAACTTTGAAGCCTCCGAGTTGTGGAGCATTATTTGGGATGTCAGGGAAGGGAAGTTTGAAATTTGACTTTGAATGCTGTGTACTATTTTGAAGTTGCCAGAGCATTTGACTTTTGACTTTGAATTTGAATCTCCATGTTATGGGAGTATTAGACTTTGAATTTGACTTTCCCTGCGATGGAAATATTCGATTTTGAATTTGAATCTCCGTGCGATAGGAGTATTAGACTGTGAATTTGAATCTCTACAGGATGGAAGCATTTGACTTTGAATTTGAATCTTCACGCGATGGGAGTATTTGAATTTGAACCAACAAGAATGCAAAAACCACGCTAAGATGCACAAATAAAACATCAAAACATTCAAGATAAAACAAGAAAATAAATTAGCATGCTTAAGTGATACTCTTGACTGCAAAACTAATTTTCGGCCGTCAATCAAGAATTGTGTGACGAAATTGAATGGTCCATATTTCGATTGGCGAAGTTGATGACGGGGTTTGCAACAATCTATCCAGAATCTCCGATTTGGTGGAGTGACGGTGCAATCTGTACAAGGTTCTTCGATTGGCAGAGCGGACTGTGCGATCTGTACAAAGTGCTCCGATTGGTATAGCAGACGGTGTGATCTGTATATTGTGCTTCAGTTGGCAGTGCGGATGGTTTGATATGTACAAGGTGCTCCGGTTGGCAGGGCAAGCGTTTTGATATGTACAAGGGAGATTTGGCTCTAGGATACCTGCAAAGAATTCAAAGTTATTCCTTAGCTATATGGGACTAAAATGAATTAAAAAATAAAGGAGGATTGAGATCTCATGAAGTTCTAACAGGTCTGCCACCAATTTTGGTGTTATCTGGCATCTTTTGATTCTTATCAACCCTGCGCTCAAAGAAAAATTCTTAGTAGAGGAGCGTTGTTGATTCATGTTGATCATAATCCTGACCTTGCCTCGACTCTAGTGAATTATTCCATGAAGTTTGGTAGGGGAAAAAGTAGTATTTTGAAAGTTATTTTTTGAAAAATCATTTATGTTTTATGGAAAATGTCATCGTTCCGGATCATGACATGTTTTGATGCTTTCCTCCATACGAGTATTGTTTCTTGATGGCTCTGCTTTGCTGATAGTGCTTTTCTGGATATGCCTCTAACGATGAAGTTTCCTTGCTAACGCGATCATTTCCTAATTAAGACAATGCATGTAAGGCCCCGAAAATATAGCCAAGGAATTTGAGGTTTTGTCGTGCCGAGGTAGACTTACGTGTTTGAGGAGTTGATGGAAAATTTTTAGTTGAAGAAGGCGATTTTATGGTTAGTTTTGCGACAGCAGAACCATTTTGTGGCCGCATAATCATCACGGAGTTCCAGAGAAATTGTTGAATTTTAAAGGTTGTTCTGCGATCGTATAGTTGTTTCGCGGTCCGTACATCCGTCGCATATTTGGCATGAAGAATTTTGGAGAGTGATTTTGCGGTCCACTCTGCGGCCGCATAAGTGGTCTGCAGACCGTAGACCATTCCAGACCAAACCAGTTCTTGGCAGCGTTTTCGTGGTCCATTTTGCGAGCCGCATATTTGTTCTGCGGTCCATTCTGCGACCGCAGACTTGAGTTCAGAAGGTCCATTTTCTGTTTTTATAACCCGACCCCATTTCTTATAAAAACGAATTTGGGGTTATTTTGCCCAGATTAAACACATATTTTAGAGAGAGAAGAGTGCTTTAGAAAGAGAGGAAGGATCCCCAAGTGCATTGATCATCAACCCCTGCCCCAATCTTGAAGATTCTAGGGAATCATTCACTAGACCATCATCTATACGGGTAAGTCCTACTCCTAAGCTTTCATGCAAGAGGTTATGAGTTTAAGTTTATTGTGGGGTTGGAAATAGGCCATGCATGTGACAATAGGTTGTAGTATGTTGGGTTATTAAACCATTTTGGTTAGTTCCTTATTGAAATTGGTTGAGGGAGGAAATGATTACCATTGTAGAGCCTTGTAGTCTATTGTGCATACTAGGTGTTTGACAAAATTCCTAAGAGACTTACACCATAGGAATCCTTCTAATTATTATCTGGTTCTTGCTATCTTCCTATAAATTGCTATTGCTGGGAGTGTTGGGATGTTGTAGTAATTTAAAGAAAGCTCAAGCAAGGTACGTTGGCTAAACTTCTCTCTTGAAATCGAATTCCATGATGTTCCCATAAGGTTTAAGTATTGCTGGCCCAAGTCCCTAATTTCCATGTTCCGAGGTATTTTTGATATATTTGACTATTCTGAATAAGCTTGTGTTGAAAGATATATACTCAAAATGTGCACCAAATTCTCTTATCGTCTTGTGTTCTTCGTCAGGAATGTATCCTAGTGTGCCCAATATGTTGAGATAGTATGATTTCAAATCATTTTTAAATTGCAAGTTGTTATGCCCATTTGTGAAAGAAAACTCAATGTGCCTAAGACCTCTATTGTTCATATTTATGCTTAAGGCCTTGATCCCAAATGCTCTTTTTGATGATGATCTATAAATATGCTTAAAAGTGAAAGAACTGAGAGTGAGATATAAAACATGGCCATGGTTGTTGTAACTAGTGCATTTGATTTGAAGTTGTGTGTAAATCGTAGATCACCATGCTCTCTTTTATAAATATTTTCAATGTGATTTGAGTTCTTCCACACTCAAGAGTTGAAATTGTGTATTGCCTTTTTGAGAATAAGTATTTAAAAAGATACGGTGTTTCACTCATTATGATTTTTAACTCGTGTTATGATTACAAGTCATTGTGCTCCACGCTTTGGAAAGGGATCTAACGTGTTTAAAGCCTCCACTAGTGATGAACTTAAAATTATGATTTCTGAAATTTCTATGTGTTGATGTTTGTGATGATGATCATGGAAAGTCAAAGAATGAAAAATGTGGAATACGGCCAATGTGCCATGAATGATGAATCATAAGTATGGCCAAGAGAGCCAAGAAAATAATAATATTGTGAATGGTTGAAAGTACTAATGAAGCTATTTATAGTGTGAAAGGTTATGAGATGAATATAAAATATAATTGTACTTTTGTTTCCCTTGTGTACAAAACAAAAATATTTTTGGGAGTATCGTTAGACACCGAAGAAGGGTAGATCAAAATAACATAACCCAGAAACTACACGTGCCGCTAAAAGAATAAATTCTGATTGTACCCCTTTACTGGGATGAGATTGATGTGATGAGAATATTCCCCTTTATTGTGATGAGATGATTGCTAGAAAAGGGTGATTTCATCCACACGGCATTGCGGTGAGACGGCCTAGCTGGTTGGGTCGTGATCGGATGCCATGCCGCACGCATGGTGGTGATTGTGCTTGAGATTACGATTGAAACAATGATTGAGATTGAGATAATGATTGTGATTGTGGTTGATGTCTTTGGGTGAGACGGCCTAGCCGATCGGGCCGTGATCGGACGCCGTGCTAAAATCACGGTGGTATATTGGTGCAAATGATCTCCCAACAAAAAAAATATATATTACATCCGTATTCTGAAAATTGTTATGTTTTATACTTAGCATTTGGATATTGTTTATAGTTACGGGTTGTTTCCATAGTTTCTCCCCCTTTTTATATTGGCGTTCTATTTCGAAATGGGATATTTAGCTTTACATACTAGTACTATTCCACATGTACTAACGTCCCTTTTGCCCGGGGCATTGGATGTTCAATGGATGCAGGTGGTTCATCAGCAGGCGGTCTTGATCCTCGATAGTTGTTACTCCCTATTCAACAAGTTTTGATGAGCCCTACTCTGTTCCGGGCTTTATGTCATTTGACCTTGTATGTTGTGCTTTGAGGTATAGCGGGGCCTTGTCGCCGGCACTTCCATTCGTCACTTCTGTTGTACTTAGATGCTTCATAGATAGCTTGTGGGTGGTGTCTGATGTTAAGAATGGAACTAGAAGTGTTGGTATTTAGCAAACCTATTTTTCATCATATCTATAAACTTGTAATATTTTGAAAATCGTAAATGAATATCCTTTGAATAATGGAAAAAGATTGTGGAACACTTGACTATTCTCATGTCTATCACTTGTACAGATTCTTATATTGTTAATGGGCAAGGTTGGTTAGAAGGAATCTAGCATGCTTGCTTAACCGAGGTATCTCGGTTGAGCGTCGGTCGCACTCCTCGAGGTCGGGGCATGACAATGCATTCCAAAGGCTTTCTTAGGATGATGACCGAGCCTTTTCAGGTTGCCTACATATCTAAAGGAATCATGTCAAAATGTAGCTTGATGGTATGCGTAAACGAAATATTGAAATGACCGAGCCTGACTCATGCAGCCTACTTATCCAAATAGAATTAGGCCAAAACGTAGTTCGATTACAATAGATGCAAAATGATTGAATTTTTAAATAATATGACTGAGTCTTACTCAGACTGCATGCATATCCAAACGGAATTAGGTCAAAACATTATTCGATTGCAAATAGATGACTGAATTCGATGTGGATTACTTACATATTCCTACCAAAGGAAATCAAGTTGTGGCGTAGTTTCGAATACATGAAAATGATATTTGGATTTTCTATTACAAGAGGGGGACCTGACCCTACATGGGTTGCCTACGTATCCCACCGTGGGAAGTCAGGTCGGACGTAGTTCTGTTACACAAGAACCTAACTATATTATCTTCAAACGTAGTATCTCTTGATTGTGTCTGAATTGATGGGCTTTATGCTCACTCTGCCATCCATTTTTGCTAATATTAATGCTTCTCCTAACAATACCCAATGGACCACATAAGGACCCTATCAATTTGATGCGAACTTCCCCTTAGCTTCCTTTTGATGGGGGACTATCTTCTTCAGAATCAGTTGTCCCAGCGTGAACTGCCGAGTTTTCACTTTCTTGTTGAATACGTTGGCCACTCTATTTTGATACAGCTGACCATGAAAAACTACATCCATCCTCTTTTCATCGATATGAGTTGTTCTTACCAGACACGTATCCATTCTGCGTCGTACAACTTGGCTTCCTGGATAATTCTTAAAGATGGTATCTCAACCTCTACGGGTATTACGGCTTCAGTACCATATACCAGCATTTATGGTATTTCGCTGGTAGTTGTCCTCATCATGGTGCGGTAACCGAGTAGGGCAAATGATAGTTTCTCATGCCATTGCTTGTGGTTGTCCACTTTCTTTCGCAAGGTCCTCTTGATGTTTTTGTTGGTTTCTTCAACTGCTCCATTCATCTGTAGTCTGTATGATGTTGAATTATGATGGAAGATTTTGAGCTCCTCGTAAATTTCCCTCATGAGATCACTGTTGAGATTGGCTGCATTGTAAGATATGATTGACTCTGGGATCCCCAATTGGCAGACTATGTTGTTACGGACGAAATCTGCCACTACCTTCTTTGTTATAGCCTTGTATGTGGAAGCTTCGACCTATTTGGTGAAGCAATTGATGGCTACCAAGATGAAACAGTGTCCTTTTGACACGGCCGGTTCTATGGGTCAAATTACATCCATGCCCTAAGCAGCGAGCAGCTAAGGAGAACCCAATATGTTTAACTTATTTTTTGGGACCCTAATGAAATCGCTGTTAATTTGGCATTGATGAAAATTCTACACATAGCAAATACTATCCCTTTCCATGGTTATCCAGATGTATCCTGCCCTTAGAATCTTCTTGGCTAAAGTGAAATCGTTCGTGTGAAGTCCGCATGTTCCAGCATGTAGTTGTTCCAATAATTTGGTTGCTTCAGCATCATCTACACACCTTACATCCTATACAGGACTTCCCCTTTAAGGAAAATCGGAGTTTGACTTTTGTGAAAATGACTCCGGAATTGAGTTTCAATAGTTCTGATGGATCCGTATGGTGATTTTGGACTTAGGACTATGTCCGGATATTGATTTGGAGGTCCCTAGGTTGGTTTGAGGCGTTTTGGCGAAAGTTGAAAAGTTGAAGGTTTGGAAGTTTGAGAGGTTTGACGGAGAGTTGACTTAGATGAAATCGGGTTCAAATTTTTGTTTTAGGATTCGGAATAGGTTTGTTTTGTCTTTTGGGACTAGTGTGAAAATTTTGAGGTCATTCAGAGTTGATTTGATATGGTTCGGCATTGGTTTTAGAAGTTGAAAATTCATTAGTATCATTAGGCTTGAATTGGGTTGCGATTCGTGATTTTGATGTTGTTTGATGTGATTTGAGGTTTTGACTAATTTCATATTGTGTTTTAGGACATATTAGTATTTTTGGATGGGGTCCTAAGGGCCTGGGGCGTGATTCCGATCAAGTTCGGCTTCATTTTGGACTTTATTGGACTTTATTAGACTCCTGATTTTTTGTGTATCTGGTTTCCTCTTTCGAGATCGCGAAGAAAGGGATGCGATAGCAAAGAGTTATTGATAGCAGTTGGAAATTTATTCTTTCCGTTCGCGATCGTAAGCTCGTGTTCGCATAGCTTTGTGAGGCTCAAGTTATCGCGAATGTGAGGAGGTTCATGCATTCGCGTAGAGGAGTGGTCAGCTGGAGCGTTAGGCTTTAAGCCTAGCACGCGTTCGTGGAGAGTCAGGTCTGGTAAGCATCACGTTCGTGACTGTGTCTTCGCGTTTGCGTAGGCTATTTTGGAGGGCAGTGATTATTTGTACTTCGCGTTCGCAACCCAGGTCCCGCGATCGCGATAAATAACACTTGGGCAGAATGTTTAAAACCCATTTCGAGGGTTAGAGTTATTATATCATATTTTGAGTTGTAGAGCTCGCTTTTGGGCGATTTTGGAGGGGAGTTTCACGTCTTGGATCGGGGTAAGTGTTTTTGAACCGAATTTGTTCTTTTATCATGATTCCATCCTTCTTCTCTTTTTTTTTATCATATTTGGTGATTTGGAGAAGGAAAATTGGGGATTTTGTAGAAATCTTTCAAAAACAAATAATGGAGATTTAAAGGTCGATTTGAGATCGGAACTGGATAATTTAGGTATGGTTGGACTTGTAAACGAATGGGTGTCCAAAATTTGTGAATTTTTTTGGGTTCTGAGGTGCGGGCCGGGGGTCGACTTTTTGATTTTGATAAAGATCGAAACTTTATTTTTTGAGGTTGTTTCCTACGACATTATTTGTTGATATTGAGTTGTTCTTGACTAGATTTGAGTCGTTTGGAGGCTGATACTCATGGTAAGGGCTTGTTGGAGTCTTTATTTGCGCATTTTGAGGTAAGTAACACATTTATACTTTGATTTGAGGGTATTTAACCTTGAGAACTATGTTACATGAAAGATATTGGGGTGACGTACACGCAAAGGTGATGGGCGTGTATGCGTGCACCAATGTGTTCGTCGTTGTTGTAGGCAGATTCATGAAAAAGGAATTGGATTAATTTATATTTTATTAATTGTAAATTGAGCTTGCCGCTCAAAATGGTTGTTGAAGTAATCAGAGAGCTTATTATGAATTATATTGTTGTTGTTTGGTTTGTTTAGTGAATTTTAGTAACATATGGGATCTAGAAAAACAGAGGAGTTGCTGCCCGTTTTCTTGTAGAATATTGATTTTGAAATATGAGAGTTACAATGCTTATGTGATGACGACGAAGTCAATTTCCTCATTGTAGACGTAAGATCATATTGAGCTTGGTTGACAATTGGAGAGAAGTTTCCAAGGTTTGTTAAAGCACTTCCTTCTTTCTTTTGGCATGATCTAAAGTGAAATGAACATAAACGATACGTTATTTCATAACAAATATACTCCTACCAACTAAGGCGGTCCATGTTATTCTTTCCTTATAAAGTTATTCTAAACAAGTAAGTGGGATCCTTGAATCCTATTGAGGTTCATATTGATGGTATGAATTTCCATAATGTTAAGATGGTGCAATGACCTTACGTCACTTCGACAGGTTTAGAACGTGATTTCGTGAGTCCAGCATGCATTATATATATGTATCTATTTCTCTCTACCGAGCCGTACTATAGTCTGCTGGGTACGGCACCTATTATGCAACCACTGATCAGTTGGGTTTTATCGAGCCCCACGTGATCGGGTACGATTCTACCGAGCCTTATGATGGCCGGGTACATTTTTACCGAGCCTATTACGGCCGGGTATATATGTATCATGCAATGTTTTTAAAATTTTATGTGTGTGTGTGTCTATATATATATATATATATATATATATATATATATATATCATGCATTTCATGTCAGTAGCCGTCAGAGGAACTCAGATGTTACAAATTGTATCTTCTCTATAACTCTTTACGTTACTATTCTTATTTATGCTTTCCTGTCTTACATACTCGGAACTGTATTTGTACTGACGTCCCTTTTGCCTGGGGACACTGCGTTTCATGCCCGCTGGTCCAAATATACAGGTTGACAGTACTCCAAGTAGGCTATCATCTAAGCGGAAGGTGTTGGTGCACTCCACTTGCTCCGGAGTTACCTATTTGGTCAGTATGCTTTAAACATGTAATGATTGGTATGGCGGGGACCTGTCCCAACCTTTATGACATTTATGTTCTCTTTGAGGCTTGTAGACACATATCATGTATATGGATGATTGTATTTCCTTGTCGGCCTATATTTTGGGTGTACAAATGATCATTTCGGCCTTATAGGCCCGTATCACATGTATAAGTTTATATATCATGTTGGGTCTTCCTATGTCGAGTATTCTCTTATGTTTTATTCTAGTTATCTCATGACGGCCCTTCTGGCCCATTTACCCATGATGGTATAACAAGAAAGATACGTTACGTTGGTACTTGATTGAGCAAGGTACCGGGTTCCCGTTACGGCCCTCCTATTTCGGTCATGACAAACTTCATATCAGAGCAGTTCTATCCTAGGGAGTCTACAAATCTAGTCTAGTAGAGTCTTGTTTAAGGGTGTGATGCGCACCACACTTATAAGCAAGTGGCTACATAGCATTTAGGACTGTCACTCTTTCTTCTTACTCTAGATCGTGTGGTAGAGCTCAGTTGCAAAAATTGAAGCTCCTAAATTTTATTTTGTTCTTAATACAATGATACATACATCCAGATAGACAGTTCGTAAGAGATTGAACGTGCTTGTGGAAGAGTTCAATAAGAGGAGATCGATTTTGCATCATGCCTATGATGAGTAAATGTGAGGTCTTCAACAGATCATGTGTGTACTAAGACATGTAAGCTTCTTGATAAGGAGCCCTACGTCATAAATATCTATCCACCCATATGGTAAAAAACAAAAAGAGAATCAGAAGGTAGATACAAGTTTCAACAAGTAAAATAAGCAAGGTGAAGAAGGGTACGAGGTACCTAGTTAGTGAAAATTATCAGTATTTACAATTCTAGCAGAGAAATATAAGTATTCTGAGTTACCTTCAACAGTAACAGAGGTATGTACAACTGGCCACACCCATCTCAGTTATGCCCTATGGGGAGCTAACATATATAGTATAAGAGGAATAGGATATCAGGATCTAGCTGGAATTAGATTAACCCAAAATGGTGGATGGATTGTGAGCGTTAGCTGACATTTCCGAAGGATATTGCAAACATGGTAATAGTTCTCCTTGTGAGACACCCAGATGGTGCACTCTAGAATAGTACAGTTATATATGAACAACAGAATGTTCAGAAAATTCAGAAGAGAGGCACTGGAATCCTAGAAGGGATAAATATTTACCTTAGTATGGATCCCGTCCCTAGTCAAGAGAGAATGTTAGGCGGCCAAAAGATCCAGTGGATGGATCAAAGGGAGCTAAAAGTGAAACAATATTCTGTTGAAGTTCTCCGAATAAAGTAATAGACAAAAATATTAGCAAGAGCATAAGAAGAGAATAAATGAAGCATTATGAGTAAGATGTGATAAATGAGTGATAACAGTAAATCAAAATATGATAGGATGACAGAGTCTATAGTCAAGTGAAGGAAAAGACAAGAGGTGATAGGTCTTGAGACAATAAAAGAGTATAAGAAAAAAGTCATATCCTCATTTCGAGAAATGAGTTGGTTACTCCAACGTGATTACCATAAGGAAAAGTTGGACCCCCAGAGCAATAGAAATTAGTATGGGCAAGTGAACAATATAAAGTGAATATGAATTAGGGACCGAAGGATTTGATATTAGTCGGCATAGTGAGATTTTCAGAGATCGCGTTCCGACAATAATATAATGGACAACAGAAGAATAACCTTTAAAGGTCATTCAGAAAAATGCTTCCCTAAAGCATGCAATGTGAGAAGAGTTAAGCTTAAGAGACTAATTGTGGCAGTTACACTAGGTGTCACCCTCGTGGGTAAGAAATTCAGTTATCCTTGGTACAGAAAAGTTACCGCAAGGAGAGTAAGATGTCAGTGAAGATGTGAAAAGATGCCAAAGATGACGAGGTAACCATGGAGTCGTAAAGGAAGAATACGGTAAAAAGGCGAAAGGAATGAGATTGCATTTATTCAGATCCTATAGATATGTTTATGACTCCAGAATATTATGCAAGCACGACATTGGGGAAAGGAAGTAAGGGTTCCTGGCCAGGATGTATTGATAAATAAGTGCAAATGAACACTTGATACATAAGAATCCAATGCGAGAGGTAAGTTAAGACAAAGAAAATAAGGCAAGAGAGATTATGAGGAATATAGATATGAGAATAGACCAACGAGTAGTTAGTAGTTGATTCAGGAAGAGCCTAGTTATGGAAAGACAAGAGGTCATAGATAAATCAGCAGATTGTGCAAGATAAACATAGTGAAACATAGCATAGGGAATTCAGTCTCGCAGATACGACATCGTAATCCTTGAGAAATATTCATATGGGAGTTAGGGTAGTTGAAGGTATCGTATTAGTGTTACGAAAATAAAAGAAAGTGCCACTGGGGAAACAGTCAAAATTTCAATTTAGAAGCAACCCTATGAGGACATGGCGCGGATGTAAGTAACTAAAGATAATTATAGGCAAGTAAGAACATCAAAAAAACTTCTGGCGGGTATACGATGTAACAAGCTCGTAGCTTTACAGGAGACAAAGGGTCTCCCCTAAGTACTACTACGAAAGACTAGCTGAGAAAATAAGGAAGAAGGCTTCAACCTAAGCATGTGACCTAAAGAACAAATTGTCTAGTAACAACAATCGCACTACAACATTGTATGCACTCCATAAGAAAGTGGCACCCATTGTGACTAAGGAATGGGAAGTAAAAATCAAAAGAAATATTCCAGATCTTATGGGTTGCATGGAATTCCAATATGTGTGTTCACTAAGATAAGCCAAGTATTCATGCAATAAGTGGCAGAACGACTAGGAAAAGCAATTGCTTACATTTAAAGACAACTGAGAAGGCACGAAAGGAAATCTATGGTGCTAGCAAGTTAAAGGAAGGTTGCGAGTAGTCTAAATAGACATGTTTAGGTCGCAGGCTAAAGTATGGTAGAGATAGGTAGATAGGAGTAAGGATAAGGAAAGTTGAGTGAGAAGGTGACAAGAATAGGTAAGGCCTCGGGATTAAGCCCATCAAAACAAGTGAGCTTAGGGTTTCCGTAACTTATTGAAAGCTCAATATAGCCTGAATGAACTCAGAGGAGTCTAAGACTAGGAGCACTTAGAAATGATGGAATATTGCCCTGGAAGTAGAATAAGGGCGTAATTGTGATTGATAAAAGGATGTTGTTTAGGCCTTTGATTGAGTAATGATTCAAAGAGAAGGTATTTCATGAATTGCACGGGATTAGAATACCTTCCATAAGATGAATAATGCTGGGATTTTTTATGAAATATGGTTATTGAAGTATTGTATCGTCCCTAGGTAGATTAGGCAAATAACTTCAGATGTTCCCCAATGAGACGTGACCCCTAGTGACTATGTATTACGTAAGAAGTTTCAAGTTATCCGTGGTAGATTATAGATCAACATTAAGGTGAATCAACAATAAATGGATAAAGTTCCAATGTGTGAGATGAGATTAGGTTGTCATTCTTAAGATCAATAGTAATGAGGAAGCATTAAAGGACATAGATTTATGCATATAGGATAAGCAGTGAGAGAGTAACCTAGAGTTAGGTAGCAAACCTCAGTAATAATACACCGAAGTAAGTGTTATGATATTGTATGACCTACCTAGATGCAGTAAAGCCATAAGGATAGATAACCGAGGCTATGAAACAAGATATAGCAATGGTCATAATTTTGTCAAAGTACCAAGCAAAGAACTTCAGTACACAACTATAGATGCCGAGAGGGACGGCTAGTCGTAGTTCTATATATGATAACAAAGTGCGGCCTAGAGATTGGCTGAAAGCTGGAGGAAAAAGGAGAGAAGAGTCGCATAGGCGCACATACAAGGACAAAGTCGTACAGGGCTGCATGAAAGAAGGCAGCAACAGTTACGAGATAGGAAGAATTCCGACCACAAGCCGTGGTGTGAGAAAGAAGCCTAAAGGGGGGAATGCCCTGACCTTTGGATTTTATTCAAAGAACAGTTGCCTAGGGTGCAAGGACAGTATTAAAGTATTCATAAGAGATATAGCTTAAAAGACGGATCTGCGCATCAGTCAACATTCGAGGACGAATGTTCCAAAGGGGGGAATGATGTTACACCCCATGTTTTCGTACATAAAAGTACGTCGTAAGTCAATTGATGTAAACTCAGAAATGAGATAATCTTAGAAATTAAAAAATTTAATTTAATCATGTTAACTTGGAGCTTAGAAATATTTAAGATCATGGATAACAAGTACCAATAGGGTTGGTGGGTTTAGAAGCTAAACAAATTGAAGAAAAAAGTTTTGTCAAAAGTCGACAAGTTCGTAATGTTATAACATGTAATTTTAGGGGTGAGACTAGGGTGGTTAAATGGATAAGGAGGTTATGTTATGAGTTATTATAGTCTTATGATAGTAGTGTGTTGTCTGAATTCAAGCGAGTTGTGACGAAAGCTCATCATAAGTTACATTCACAAATGTGCTGAAAATTATGTCAAATATATAAGAGTTCTTCTCTCAATTTAATAAGAATTACAAGGTGATCCACCTATCACATTTAAATTCTAGGAGTCTAGTTTCTATCAAATTAAACCATTTGTTAATACAACACCAGACTATAGAAAGATTTGTGTTTTCGAGAGACTGCAAGCAGTTCCCAGTGGGACCCACTTAGGCGGTGGGTGATCCTCCAATCTTTACAGGTCGGGGAAAGGCTCATTTGGGGTCTTTTTCAATCCAACCAGACACTATACTCTCCCAAAACGCTCTAAATGCAGTCTCTATGATTCTAGAGTGAAAACTAAAGATAAAAACATGAATCCAATGCTAGAAATCCCGTGGTGCTTGCTAGATCGTAGTTCTTTATCTTATGGCTGTTTTGGATGATTCTTCGAAGTGATGTAACCTTTGATTTAGTGTTTTTCTTGTTGATTAAGGTAATAATCAGTCCCTCCTTCATATATATTATAGTTTCAAGGAGAAATACAAGTGTTTACAAACCAACTTGAACACAAAAGTTGATTCAAGAAGAGAATACAACTCCTATATTGTTGTGGTGTGATTGAGGGTTGTTGTGAGCTATAACAGCTGGGGATTTACTTCCTAAGATAATTAAATCATGTTCTTGGTTTTCCTCAAGGTCAACCATGTGTTGGTTGAGTTTTTTGAATGAAAATCTACAAGATGGTAATTGACATGTCATAAGGAATCATTGTCTTTTTTGGTGGGCTATGTTGAGGCTATATATATAGTTTGTTGTGGCTGGAAATTGTTAGAAATAGTTTGATATTGTCATGGCTGCTTCTGTTAAGCTTATCCGTGCGCCAATTAAGTTGATTGAAGAAGAAAACATGAAAAACAAGAGATCAACGATAAAGGTTAAGGTACTAGGCGTGCGGACTATTTTCAAAGATTTTCTTATGATGTTTTGGGTTGAAAATGATATGGTAAGAATAAATATGATGTTATTGATGATTTAGGCAGATTCATGGAAAAGGAATTGGATTAATTTATATTTTGTTAATTGTAAATCGATCTTGCCGCAAGAAATAGTTGTTAAAGTAATCGAAGAGCTTATTATGAATTATATTGTTATTGTTTGGACTTTTTGTTGACTTTTAGTAACTTATGTGATCTAGTAAAAACAGGGGAGGTGCTGTCCATATTCTTGTAGAATATTGATTTCAAAAAGTGAGAGTTACAATGCTTATGTGATGACGGCAAAGTTGGTTTCCCCATTGTAGACGTAAGATCATATTGAGCTTTGTTGACGATTGGAGAGAAGATTGCAAAGGTATGTTAAGGCACTTCCTTCTTTCTTTTGGCATGATCTAAAGTGAAATAAACGTAAAATATACGCTATTTCATAACAGATTTACTCCAAGAAACTAAGGTAGTCCATGTTATTCTTTCCTTATAAAGTTATTCTAAACAAGTATGTATGATCATTGAATCCTATTAAGGTTCATATTGATGGTATCGATGTCCATTACATTAATCGATGGTGCAACAACCTTACGTCACTCCAAAAGGTTTATAATGTGATTCCATGAGTCCAGCATGCATTATATATATGTATCTATTTACTCTACCGAGCTGTACTATAGTCAGATGGGTACGGCATTTATTGTTCAACCACAGATTAGTTGGGTTTTACTGAGCCCCATGTGGCCAAGTACGATTCTACCGAGCCTTATGATGGCCAGGTATTATGATGATGCCCACAAAGGCATATGTTTTAAAAAATTTATGTATATATATGTATCATGCATTTCATGTTAGTAGCCCTCAGAGGCACTCGGATGTTACAGGCTATCTGCTCAGAGGAAGGTGTTAATTCACTCCACTTGCTCCGGAGTTACCTATTTGGTCAGTATGTTTCGAACATGTAATGATTGGTATGGCTACAACTTGTGGTTTCCCTGAAGTTGATTAAAGAAGAATCGCCACCTAATATTTATAGGTATACTAGGGTACCTATAGGTCTATGAAGATCATTATCCTAATGTTCTACTAAACCAGTGAGATCCAGGTAATGGTTCTAGTTATTCTAAGGGGAAGATGTTAGGTATCCCTTAAAATCTACCCGAGGTAGTTCCTTAAACTTAAGCTAGGTGGGGGGAGAGAAATGTATCCTAGTTGATTAGTGAATAAAATTGCTAAATGGGTTTCTATGAAAGTCTTGAACAAAACATTTTGTTTTTGAGGAAAGGTTTATACCTCTTTTAAAATGGAAGCATTTGCTTCTACAACCATGTCATAAGGTTTATGAAAATAATAGATTATTTGATAACGTGAACTCTATACTAACACCCTATATATATCAAAATAAAATGTACCTTGATTATTTGGAAAGATGTTTTGCAAGTTCATTACATTTCCAAAGGCTATTTGGTTTTGTTTCTTTGCAAAATCAAATCTGGATGTATGGCGCAATTGCCTCTTTGTTTTAAAAGAATCCAGTTTCCTATGTGATTCGCTTGAAAGTTTTCAAAGAGATGTTCTTGTTTAAACTTAATCAATTTCTGCAAAGGCCTAAAAATAAAACGAAACTCATTAGAAAAGGTGAGTGAACGGAAGAAACGTTATTTGCTAAATAGTTAGTATAGAAGGCGTTTAGTTTTCAAAAATGTTCAGGATTATTAAAGCGATTATTTTTTTGGTCAAATTTGTTTTACCTTATTAGGTTTGATTTTCCTAAAGTTTTCCTAAATAATCAAAGTCAAAAAGCAAGCATCCAATATCAATGTTTGTTCATATACAGAAATAGGATAATAATAATAATAATAATAATAATAATAATAATAATAATAATAATAATAATAATAATAATAATAATAATAATAATAATAATAATTGTTTCAGATGAAGGGAAAGAAAGTTGTTGTCACGACCCAAAATCCCAACCCGGTCGTGATGGCGCCTCTCATGAAGACAAGGCCAGCCAATCCAAACTAACTTCATTTTAACAGTTAAATAATACGAAAATAATATAAGTATGGTTTAATAACAGTAAATTGCGGAAAAATATAGTAAACCATCCCGACTACAACCCTCAGATCGGGGTGTCACAAAGTCATGAGCCACTAATGAAATCCTAATAAGGAAATAACTATTACAATATCTTTGGCACAATTGTTTGAAGAAAGTGGAAACAACAAAATAAAAGAGATACGGGGCTGCGAATGCCAACAACTACCTCGTAGTCTCTGAATCACCACCCTGACAATAGTAGTCAATACCTCAGGGCGGAACCGATAACGCCTGAATCTGCACACATGGTGCAGAGAGTAATGTGAGTACTTCCAACTCAGTGAGTAATAAATATAAATAATGACTGAAAGTAAGAAACACATAAGACTTAGAGAAATCCAAGATGGAACAGTAAAAACATGTAACGTCTCAAATAGATAACATGAAGTAAACGGAAACAACACCAGCACAACCAAAAATGCAATGCAATGACATGCAATGCAAGTCATGACCATCGTGGCGGCGTGCCACCCGTTCCCTGGGTACCTGGCGCTTACTGTGGGGGGTTTAGTAGCGCAATATCTCGTGACGGCGTGTCACCCGATCCATGCACATTACATCTTGTGGCGGCGTGCTACCCGATCCATTAAAATCATTTGAAAATATCATTTAAGTTTCAAAACTGAGTTTATGAAATGAATCAATTCAGTAACAGATACCCCTGAAGGGTTCACATAACCGGCGAGATGCCCAAATAATACCCCTGAAGGGTTCACATGACCGGCGAGGTGCCCAAGTATGATTTAGTAAACAATGACAAATACCCCTGAAGGGTTCATAAACGGCTAGATGCCCAAATATGATGATATCAATAAGTTTCAATCAATCACGTAGTAAAATCATCAAAACGGGATGGACCAAGTCACAATCCCCAGTAGTAAACGACCCAGTACAGCACTACGATGTGCAAATCCGGGGTTTCGAACCCTCAGGACATCATTTACAAGCATTACTCACCTCAACTCGGCAAAATCCTTAGCCCGCGACGCCTTTGCCCTTTGAATTGGCCTCCACGTGCGTCGAATCTATCCAAATTCAGAACAATTACGTCACAATATGTTGAGGGAATAAAACCCAAGCAAAAACAATCGAATTTACTAAGAAATCCCGAAATTAGCAAAACCCGAGCCCCGGGGCCACGTCTCGAAATTCAGTAATTTTCACCCCAACGGGTTCCTTCTCTTCTTACGAGTTCAACCATATAAAATTTGTCGAATTCCGACACCGGATCGACCTCCAACCCTCAAATCTAAGCTTTAGGATTTCCACCATTTTCCCAACTCAAAACACCAGTAAAAATGATAAAAATAACTATAATCTTAGGTAATTCCTTCAAAATTGAGTTAGGAATACTTACCCCGATGTTTCTCTTGGAAAACCCTTCAAGAATTGCTTCAAGACTTGCTTCAATCTAAGCTCTCTAGCTCCAAATATGTTTAGAATGGTCAAATCCCCTTCTTTAAAAATTTACACGAGATAATCTCCTTTGGATATGGTTTTGAAGTTGATTTGTTGTGATTCTATGGTGTTTGGAGGTGTTCCTCTTCGTGGGTAACGAAAATGGGTCTTGTAGAACAAAATGGGCACTAATCTCTATTTATAATGGGTCGAAAATCGAGACAAAAGCGTTCCTGTCAGGTCAAATATGCGGATCGCATACCTGTCGCATAACAGGTATGCAGTTCGCATATTTGACATAGCCGTCGCAAAAATGGCCCTAGCCGTCGCCGCCAACACAAAGCGAGGTTTGCGGTTCGCATTTCATGTTTTACGATCGCATTCTCGTCGCATTCTTGACGTAGATTTTTGTCAAATTTTCTGTCTCAGTTTGCGATCTCCACGGTCAAATATGCGGTCCGCATTTCAAGTTTGCGGTTCCCATTCTGACCGCATTTTGGTCACGAATCCTGCCCAGATCTCTGCTTGTTTTGCGATCTCACTGTGAGATATGTGGTCCGCATTTGAATTATGCGGTCCGCATTCTCACCTGGTTTTTCTGCGACTTTTGCTTTTCATACGATGGTTTAATCCGTTTAACCACCCAAAGCTCACCCGAGGCCTCTGGAAGCTCAACTAAACATGCCAACATATCCCATAACTTTATTTAAACTTGTTCCAGCCTTCGGAACGGTCAAATCAATATCATACCATCAAATTCGCATCGGATTCAAGCCTAAGGTTTTTAAAATCCTCTAAATCGCTATTCTGATCTAAACCCAACCAAACCACGTCCGAATGACCTGAAATTTTGTACACAAGTCATAAATCACATATCAAAGCTACAGCAACTTTCGGTATTCCATTCCGACCCTCGGATCAAAATCTCGCCTATCAACCGGAAATCGCCAAAATTCCAACTTCGCCAATTCAAGCCTAATTCTACACGGAACCTCTGAAACTAATTCTGTTCACTCTCCTAAGTCATAAATCCTCTCCCGAAACTAACCGAATCATCGGAATTCACATCCGAGCCCTCTAACTCATAAGTCAACATACAGTTGACTTTTACAACTTAAGCCTCCTTGAAAGAGACTAAGTGTCTTATTTCTTACCGATTTCACTCCGAATGCAACTTACTAAACTAAATTACCTAAAACACTGATACAAGGCATAATGATACAGAAATTGGGGAAGATGGAGCAGTAAACCCATGAGACGATTTACCGGGTCGTCACATTCTCCCCCTCTTAAACAAACGTTCGTCCTCGAACGGGTCAAGAGACATACCTGAAGTTTCAAATAGGTGAGGATATCTGCTCTGCATCTCCCGCTCGGTTTTCCAAGTAGCCTCTTCAACAGTCCGACCTTTCCATTGGACTTTCACCGAAGCTATCTCCTTGGACCTCAACTTCCGAACCTGACGATCCAAAATCGCCACTAGCTCCACCTCATAGGTCAAATTGTCATCCAACTGAATCGTGCTGAATTCCAAAATATGAGAGGGGTCCCCAATATACTTCCGGAGCATAGAAACATGAAACAATGGGTGTACACTCGACAGACTGGGTGGAAAAGCAAGCTCATAAGCCACCTCCCCAACTCGCCGAAGTACTTCAAACGGCCCAATGAACCGAGGACTCAATTTCCCTTTCTTCCCGAATCTCATAACACCTTTCATGGGCGAAACCTTCAGCAAGACCTTTTCACTAACCATGTAAGACATATCTCGAACCTTTCTATCGGCATAACTCTTTTGCCTCAACTGTGCTGTACGAAGCCTCTCCTAGATTACCTTCACCTTTCCAAGAGCATCTTGAACCAAGTCAGTCCCCAATAGCCTAGCTTAACCGGGCTCAAACCAACCAACCGTAGATCTACACCGTCTCCCATACAGAGCCTCATACGGAGCCATCTGAATACTTGACTGATAGCTGTTATTATAAGCAAATTCTGCAAGAGGCAAAAACTCATCCCATGAATCCCTGAAATCAATAGCACATGCACGCAGCATGTCCTCCAATATCTGAATGGTACGTTCTGACTGCCCATCCGTCTAAGGATGAAATGCTGTGCTCAATTCCACCTGAGTACCCAACTCCCTCTGCACGGCCTTCCAAAACTGCGAGGTGAACTGAGTACCTCTATCTGAAATGATAGAAACTGAAACACCATGCAGCCGAACAATCTCTCAGATGTAAATCCTTGCCAACCGTTCTGAAGAATAGGTAGTACACATAGGAATGAAATGCGCGGACTTGGTCAGCCGATCCACAATCACCCAGATAGCATCGAACTTCTTCAAAGTTCGTGAGAGTCCAACAACAAAGTCCATAGTGATCCGCTCCCATTTCCACTGGGGAATAGCTATCTGCTGAAGCAAACCACCCGGCCTCTGATGTTCATATTTTACTTGCTGACAGTAGAGACACCAAGCTACGAATCCCACAATATCCTTCTTCATCCTTCTCAACCAATAATGTTGCTTCAAATCCTGGTACATCTTTGCAGCACCCGGATGAATGGAATACCGTGAGCTATGGGCCTCCTCCAGAATCAACTCTCGGAGCCCATCCACATTAGGTACACAAATCCGACCCTGCATCCTCAACACTCCATCGTCGCCGATGGTCAGATCTTTAGCATCATTATGCTGGACTCTGTCCTTAAGGACAAGCAAATGCGGATCATCATACTGACGCTCCCTGATGCGATCATATAACGAAGATCGAGAAACCACGCAAGCCAATACCCTGTTAGATTCTGAGATGTCTAATCTCACCAGCCTATTAGCCAAGGTCTGGACATCGACTGCGAGAGGTCTCTATCCAACTGGAATTTATGCCAAACTCCCAATACTCACTGCCTTTCGGCTTAAAGCATTGGCCACCACATTGGCCTTTCCCAGATGGTATAGTATAGTAATATCGTAATCCTTGAGCAATTCTAACAACCTCCGCTGCCTCAATTAAGATCTTTTTGCTTGAACAAGTGTTGAAGGCTACGATGATCAGTGAACACTTCACAGGATACACCGTACAAGTAGTGCCTCCAAATCTTTAAAGCATGCACTGTGGCAGCAAGCTCCAAATCATGCACAGGGTAGTTCTTCTCATGAGGCTTCAACTGGCGAGAAGCATAAGCAGTAACTCTACCCTCCTGCATTAGTACACAACCTATACCAATTCTCGAGGCATCACAATATATGGTATACGAACCTGAGGCTGATGGTAGAACCAATACTGGAGCCGTGGTTAGGGCTGTCTTGAGCTTTTGAAAGCTCTCCTCACATTTGTCCGACCATACAAATGGATCACCCTTCTGAGTCAATTTGGTCAAGGACGATGCAATAGATGAGAATCCTTGAACAAACCGGCGATAATAGCCTGCCAACCCGAGAAAGCTATGAATCTCGATGACTGAGGACGGTCTAGGCCAACTCTGGACCGCCTCTATCTTCTTTGGATCAACCTGAATACCCTCGCTGGACACTACGTGCCCCAAGAAATCCACTGAGTCGAGCCAAAACTCACAGTTGGAGAATTTTGCATAAAGCTTCTCCTCTCTCAATCTCTGTAATACAACTCACATATGTTCTATGTGCTCTTCCTGGCAACGGGAGTACTCCAAAATATCATCAATAAATACCACCACGAACGAATCCAGATAAGGCCGAAATACATTGTTCATTAACTGCATGAACGCTGCTGAGGCATTGGTCAGCCCGAATGACATAACAAGAAACTCATAATGGCCATATCTAGTCCGGAAAGCAGTCTTAAGAATATCTGCATCACTGATCTTTAACTGGTGATATCCTGAACGGAGATCAATCTTAGAGAACACTCGTGCTCCCTGAAGCTGGTCAAATAAGTCATCGATACGAGGCAAAGGATATTTGTTCTTGATTGTTACTTTATTCAGTTGCCTATAATCGATGCACATTTTCATTGTGCCATCTTTCTTTTTCACAAAATAGAACCGGTGCACCCCAAGGTGACACACTAGGGCGAATGAACCCTTTATCTAGGAGTTCCTGAAGTTGCTCCTTTAATTCTTTCAGCTCTGCTGGTTCCATTCTCTACGTTGGAATAGAGATGGGTGAGTGCCCGCACCAGGTCAATACCGAAATCAATATCCCTGTCCGGTGGCATGCCCGGCATGTTTGCAGGAAATACATCGGGAAAATCCGGCACCATTGGAATAGAATCGATGCTTGGAGTCTCAGCTCCAACATTCCTTACAAATGCTAGGTATGCAAGGCAACCTTTCCCAACCATACGCTGGGCTTTCAAGGATGATATCACCCTACTAAGAAAATAATCAGTCACGCCACGCCACTCGATCCGCGGCACACCCGGCATAGCCAAAGTAACTGTCTTAGCATGACAGTCTAAAATAGCACGACATGGAGATAGCCAATCCATGCCCAAAATAACATCAAAATCCACCATGCTTAATAGCAATAGATCCACTCGGGTCTCCATACCCCCAATAGTTATTACACACGACCGGTACACACGGTCTGCAATAACAGTGTCGCCCATCGGGGTAGACACATGAACAGGTAGAGCAAGAAGCTCCCGGGGCGTACTTAAATAATGAGTAAAATATGATGACACATATGAATAGGTGGAATCGGGATCAAATAATACAGAGGCATCTTTATGGCAGACTGAAACAATACCTGTAATAACGGCATCAGAAGCACTGGCATCTGTCCAGCCTGGAATAGCATAGAATCGAGCCTGGCCACCGCCTGCTCGACCTCCCCCTCTAGGGCGACCTCTAGCTGCCTGACCACCGCCCCTAGCTGGCTGAGCGGGTGATAAAGTAACTGGAGTAGAAGTCGAGGGTTGACCCCTCTGTTGGAATGATCTAGCTCCATGATGAGGACAATATTTCCGTATGTGGCCCATCTCGCCACACTCATAACAGCTCACTGGTGCTCTAGCAGATGCACTCGGTCTAGACGGACCCTGGGCTGACGGAGAATGAGCTGGAAGGGCGCTAAGTGTTGACTGGCCCTGCTGCAACCCATGATAGCCACGACCTGCAGATGCCCCACTATACCCTGGGCTTACTGACTGAGCAGGCCTGAATGAACGGCCTCTACCTTGCTGAAACTGGCCTCTCGAAGGAGTACCACTAAAATTACCCGATCCTCGAGGCCTCTTAGCCTCCCTCTCCTCTCGCTCCTGACGGCGAACTTTCTCAATCTCGCGAGCTATATCAACCACTTCCTTGAAAGTAGCACCCAATACTCTCTCCTTGGTCAAAGGAATACGGAGATGGTAGTTAAGGCCATCCACAAACCTCCTGATCCTTTCACGATCAGTCGGAACCATCCAGACAGCATGTCGAGCCAATTTAGAAAATCTTGACTCGTATTGCGACACAGTCATATCCCCTTGTCGCAGCCATTCAAACTGTCTACGCAGCTCCTCTCTGCGGGACTGCGGCACACACTTCTCCAAGAAAAGAGTGGAGAACCGTTGCCAAGTAAGGGGAGCTGCATCAACCGGCCTACGTCTCTCATAAGCCTCCCACCAATTAAAGGCAGCTCCCGTGAACTGAATGTGGTAAATGCCACACCACTAGACTCAAGAATCCCGGCTGTCCGAAGCATTCGCTGACACTTATCAAGAAAACCTTGGGCATCCTCGCCCTCAGCACCACTGAATGACGGAGGCTGGAGTCTGCCAAACCTCTCAAGACGACGCTGCTCATCGTCCGGCATAACTGGTACTATGAATTCCTGAGCTGGTGCAACTGGCTGGGCTGGAAGTACCCCCGGCATCTGTAGTCCCTGGGACTACCTGCTCAGGTGTACGGGCAACTGGAGTCTGATTTCCTCCCCCGGCCTGTGAAGTAGTTGCCGCTGCGTTGGCTGAAACCGCCTGAGCCAGGCCAGTGCAAACGGTTAAAATCTGAGCCAAGGTCTCCTGAAGACCTGGAATAGCTGTAGGCATAGCTGGTGCCTGAACTGGGGCTGCTGGAGCCTATTCCTGAACTGGAGCAGCTGGTGGATCAACGGATGCTGCCTCGCCGCTCTGCCTCTACCACGACCACGACCACGACCGCGTCTACGGCCTCTGTTGGCCTCAGTGGGTGGTACTGGTGGTCGTCCGCCTCGTCCAATAGTTCGTGGCCTCACCATCTGTGAGAGAACAGGGTAGCAATAGTTTTAGTACTTGGATCAACAAGTTCGCACGATAAGCATTTCAAGAATATGGAATTTTCCTAAAAATATTCCGCAGCCTCTCGAAGATAAGTACAGACGTCTCCGTACCGATCCTCAAGACTCTACTAAACTCGCTCATGACTCGTGAGACCTATGTAACCTAGGCTCTGATTCCAAGCTGTCACAACCAAAAATCCCAACCCGGTCGTGATGGCGCCTCTCATAAAGACAAGGCCAGCCAATCCAAACTAACTTCATTTTAACAGTTAAATAATACGAAAATAATATAAGTATGGTTTAATAACAGTAAATTGCGGAAAAATATAGTAAACCATCCCGACTACAGCCCTCAGATCGGGGTGTCACAAAGTCATGAGCCACTAATGAAATCCTAATAAGAAAATAACTATTACAATATCTATGGCACAATTGTTTGAAGAAAGTGGAAACAACAAAATAAAAGAGATACGGGGCTGCGAACGCCAACAGCTACCTCGCAGTCTCTGAATCACCACCCTGACAATAGTAGTCAATACCTCTGGGCGGAACCGATATCGCCTGAATCTGCACACATGGTGCAGGGAGTAATGTGAGTACTTCCAACTCAGTGAGTAATAAATATAAATAATGACTGAAAGTAAGAAACACATAAGACTTAGAGAAATCCAAGATGGAACAGTAAAAGCATATAATGTCTCAAATAGATAACATGAAGTAAACGGAAACAACACCAACACAACCAAAAATGCAATGCAATGCAATGACATGCAATGCAAGTCATGACCATTGTGGCGGCGTGCCACCCGTTCCCTGGGTACCCGGCGCTTACTGTGGGGGGTTCAGCAGCACAATATCTCATGACGGCGTGTCACGCGATCCATGCACATTACATCTCGTGGCGGCATGCCACCCAATCCATTAAAATCATTTGAAAATATCATTTAAGTTTCAAAACTGAGTTTATGAAATAAATCAATTCAGTAACAGATACCCCTGAAGGGTTCACATAACCGGCGAGATGCCCAAATAATACCCCTGAAGGGTTCACATGACCGGCGAGATGCCCAAGTATGATTTAGTAAACAATGACAAATACCCCTGAAGGGTTCATAACCAGCTAGATGCCCAAATATGATGATATCAATAAGTTTCAATCAATCACGTAGTAAAATCATCAAAACAGGATGGACCAAGTCACAATCCCCAGTAGTAAACGACACAGTACCGCACTACGATGTGCAAATCCGGGGTTTCGAACCCTCAGGACATTATAGTTTCTGTTTTCGGAACATCACATGTAGAGTTTTTTGGGGGAGAATCACTCGGCAAAATCCTTAGCCCGCGACGCCTTTGCCTTTTGAATTGGCCTCCACGTGCGTCGAATCTATCCAAATTCAGAACAATTACGTCACAATATGTTGAGGGAATAAAACCCAAGCAAAAACAATCGAATTTACCAAAAAATCCCGAAATTAGCAAAACCCGAGCCCCGAGACCACGTCTCGAAATTCAGTAATTTTCACCCCAACAAGTTCCTTATCTTCTCACGAGTTCAACCCTATAAAATTTGTCGAATTCCGACACCGGATCGACCTCCAACCCTAAAATCTAAGCTTTAGGGTTTCCACCATTTTCCCAACTCCAAACACTAGAAAAAAATCTAAAAATAACTATAATCTTAGGTAATTCCTTAAAAATTGAGTTAGGAATACTTACCCCGATGTTTCTCTTGGAAACCCTCGGAGAATTGCTTCAAGACTTGCTTCAATCTAAGCTCTCTAGCTCCAAATATGTTTAGAATGGTCAAATCCCCTTCTTTAAGAATTTACACGAGATAATCTCCTTTGGATATGGTTTTGAAGTTGATTTGTTGTGATTCTATGGTGTTTGGAGGTGTTCCTCTTCGTGGGTAACGAAAATGGGTCTTGTAGAACAAAATGGGCACTAATCTCTATTTATAATGGGTCGAAAATCGAGACAAAAGCGTTCCTGTCAGGTCAAATATGCAGATCGCATACCTGTCGCATAACAGGTATGCGGTTCGCATATTTGACATAGCCATCACAAAAATGGCCCTAGCCTTCGCCGCAAATCGACACAAAGCGAGGTTTGCGGTTCGCATTTCATGTTTTACGATCGCATTCTCGTCGCATTCTTGACGTAGATTTTTGTCAAATTTTCTGTCTCAGTTTGCGATCTCCACGGTCAAATATGCGAGTCCGTATTTCAGGTTTGCGGTTCGCATTCTGACCGCATTTTGGTCACGAATCCTGCCCAGATCTCTGCTTGTTTTGCGATCTCACTGTGAGATATGTGGTCCGCATTTGAGTTATGCGGTCCGCATTCTCACCTGATTTTTCTGCAACTTTTGCTTTTCCAACAATGGTTTAATCCGTTTAACCACCAAAAACTCACCCGAGGCCTCCGGAACCTCAACTAATCATGCCAACATATCCCATATCTTTATTTAAACTTGTTCCTGCCTTCGGAACGGTCAAATCAACATCATACGATCAAATTCGCATCGGATTCAAGCCTAAGGTTTTCAAAATCCTCTAAATCGCTATTCTGATCTAAACCCAACCAAACCACGTCCAAATGACCTGAAATTTTGTACACAAGTCGTAAATCACATATCGAAGCTACAACAACTTTCGGTATTCCATTCCGACCCTCGGATCAAAATCTCGCCTATCAACCGGAAATCGCCAAAATTCCAACTTCGCCAATTCAAGCCTAATTCTACACGGAACCTCCAAAACTAATTCCGATCACTCTCCTAAGTCATAATTCCTCTCCCGAAACTAACCAAATCATCGGAATTCACATCCGAGCCTTCTAACTCATAAGTCAACATACAGTTGACTTTTACAACTTAAGCCTCCTTGAAAGAGACTAAGTGTCTTATTTCTTACCGATTTCACTACGAATGCAACCTACTCAACTAAATTATCTAAAACACTGATAACAAGGCATAATGATACAGAAATTGGGGAAGATGGAGCAGTAAACCCATGAGACGATTTACCGGGTCGTCACATTCTCCCCCTCCTAAACAAACGTTCGTCCTCGAACGGGTCAAGAGACATACCTGAAGTTTCAAATAGGTGAGTATATCTGCTCTGCATCTCCCGCTCGGTTTCCCAAGTAGCCTCTTCCACAGTCCGACCTTTCCATTGGACTTTCACCGAAGCTATCTGCTTGGACCTCAACTTCCGAACCTGACGATCCAAAATTGCCACTAGCTCCACCTCATAGGTCAAATTGTCATCCAACTGAATCGTGCTGAATTCCAAAATATGAGAGGGGTCCCCAATATACTTCCGGAGCATAGAAACATGAAACACTGGGTGTACACTTGACAGACTGGGTGGCAAAGCAAGCTCATAAGCCACCTCCCAAACTCGCCGAAGTACTTCAAACGGCCCAATGAACCGAGGACTCAATTTCCCTTTCTTCCCAAATCACATAACACTTTCCATGGGCGAAAGCTTCAGCAAGGCCTTTTCACCAACCATGTAAGACATATCTCGAACCTTTCTATCGGCATAACTCTTTTGCCTCGACTGTGCTGTACGAAGCCTCTCCTGGATTACCTTCGCCTTTTCTAGAGCATCTTGAACCAAGTCAGTCCCCAATAGCCTAGCTTCGCCGGGCTCAAACCAACCAACCGGAGATCTACATCGTCTCCCATACAGAGCCTCATACGGAGCCATCTGAATACTTGACTGATAGCTGTTATTATAAGCAAATTCTGCAAGAGGCAAAAACTCATCCTATGAATCCCTGAAATCAATAGCACATGCACGCAGCATGTCCTCCAATATCTGAATGGTACGTTCTGACTGCCCATCCGTCTGAGGATGAAATGATGTGCTCAATTCCACCTGAGTACCCAACTCCCTCTGCACGGCCTTCCAGAACTGCGAGGTGAACTGAGTACCTCTATCTGAAATGATAGAAACTGGAACACCATGCAGCCGAACAATCTCTCGGATGTAAATCCTTGCCAACCGTTCTGAAGAATAGGTAGTACACATAGGAATGAAATGCGCGGACTTGGTCAGCCGATCCACAATCACCCAAATAGCATCGAACTTCTTCAAAGTTCGTGAGAGTCCAACAACAAAGTCCATAGTGATCTGCTCCCATTTCCACTGGGGAATAGCTATCTGCTGAAGCAAACCACCCGGCCTCTGATGTTCATATTTTACTTGCTGACAGTAGAGACACCGAGCTACGAATCCCACAATATCCTTCTTCATCCTTCTCAACCAATAATGTTGCTTCAAATCCTGGTACATCTTTGCAGCACCCGGATGAATGGAATACCGTGAGCTATGGGCCTCCTCCAGAATCAACTCTCGGAGCCCATCCACATTAGGTACACAAATCCGACCCTGCATCCCCAACACTCCATCGTCGCCGATGGTCACATCTTTAGCATCATTATGCTGGACTCTGTCCTTAAGGACAAGCAAATGCGGATCATCATACTGACGCTCTCTGATGCGATCATATAACGAAGATCGAGAAACCACGCAAGCCAATACCCGGTTAGATTCTGAGATGTCTAATCTCACCAGCCTATTAGCCAAGGTCTGGACATCAACTGCGAGAGGTCTCTCTCCAACTGGAATGTATGCCAAACTCCCAATACTCACTGCCTTTCGGCTTAAAGCATTGGCCACCACATTGGCCTTTCCCAGATGGTATAGTATAGTAATATCGTAATCCTTGAGCAATTCTAACAACCTCCGCTGCCTCAATTAAGATCTTTTTGCTTGAACAAGTGTTGAAGGCTACGATGATCAGTGAACACTTTACAGGATACACCGTACAAGTAGTGCCTCCAAATCTTTAAAGCATGCACTGTGGCAGCAAGCTCCAAATCATGCACAGGGTAGTTCTTCTCATGAGGCTTCAACTGGCGAGAAGCATAAGCAATAACTCTACCCTCCTGCATTAGTACACAACCTATACCAATTCTCGAGGCATCACAATATATGGTATACGAACCTGAGGCTGATGGTAGAACCAATACTGGAGCCGTGGTTAGGGCTGTCTTGAGCTTTTGAAAGCTCTCCTCACACTTGTCCGACCATAAAAATGGATCACCCTTCTGAGTCAATTTGGTCAAGGACGATGCAATAGATGAGAATCCTTGAACAAACCGGTGATAACAGCCTGCCAACCCGAGAAAGCTATGAATCTCGGTGACTGAGGACGGTCTAGGCCAACTCCTGACCGCTTCTATCTTCTTTGGATCAACCTGAATACCCTCGCTGGACACTACGTGCCCCAAGAAATCCACTGAGTCGAGCCAAAACTCACACTTGGAGAATTTTGCATAAAGCTTCTCCTCCCTCAATCTCTGCAATACAACTCGCATATGTTCTGCGTGCTCTTCCTGGCTACGGGAGTACACCAGAATATCATCAATAAATACCACCACGAACGAATCCAGATAAGGCCGAAATACATTGTTCATTAACTGCATGAACGCTGCTGGGGCATTGGTCAGCCCGAAAGACATAACAAGAAACTCATAATGGCCATATCTAGTCCGGAAAGCAGTCTTAAGAATATCTGCATCCCTGATCTTTAACTGGTGATATCCTGAACGGAGATCAATCTTAGAGAACACTCGTGCTCCTTGAAGCTGGTCAAATAAGTCATCGATACGAGGCAAAGGATATTTGTTATTGATTGTTACTTTGTTCAGTTGCCTATAATCGTTGCACATTCTCATCGTGCCATCTTTTTTTTTCACAAATAGAACCGGTGCACCCCAAGGTGACACACTAGGCTGAATGAACCCTTTATCTAGGAGTTCCTGAAGTTGCTCCTTTAATTCTTTCAACTCCGCTCGTGCCATTCTATACGGTGGAATAGAGATGGGCTGAGTGCCCGACACCAGGTCAATACCGAAATCAATATCCCTGTCCGGTGGCATGCCCGGCAGGTCTATAGGAAATACATCAGGAAAATCCCGCACCACTGGAACAGAATCGATGCTTGGAGTCTCAGCTCCAACATTCCTTACAAATGCTAGGTATGCAAGGCAACCTTTCCCAACCATACGCTGGGCTTTCAAGGATGATATCACCCTACTAGGAATACAATCAGTCACGCCACGCCACTCGATCCGCGGCACACCCGGCATAGCCAAAGTAACTGTCTTAGCATGACAGTCTAAAATAGCACGACATGGAGATAGCCAATCCATGCCCAAAATAACATCAAAATCCACCATGCTTAATAGCAATAGATCCACTCGGGTCTCCAGACCCCCAATAGTTATTACACACGATCAGTACACATGGTCCTCAACAACAGTATCGCCCACCGGGGTTGACACATGAACAGATAAAGCAAGAAACTCCCGGGGCGTACTCAAATAAGGAGCAAAATATGATGACACATATGAATAGGTGGAACCGGGATCAAATAATACAGAGGCATCTTTATGGCAGACTGAAACAATACTTGTAATAACGGCATCAGAAGCACTGGCATCTGTCCTGCCTGGAATAGCATAGAATCAAGCCTGGCCACCGCCTGCTCGACCTCCCCCTCTAGGGCGACCTCTAGCTACCTGACCACCGCCCCTAGCTGGCTGAGCGGGAGATAAAGTAACTGGAGCAGAAGTCGAGGGTTGACCCCTCTATTGGAATGATCTAGCTCCATGATGAGGACAATATTTCCGTATGTGGCCCATCTCGCCACACTCATAACAGTTCACTGGTGCTCTAGCAGATGCATTCGGTCTAGACGGACCCTGGGCTGACGGAGAATGAGCTGGAAGGACGCTAAGTGTTGACTGGCCCTGCTGCAACCCATGATAGCCACGACCTGCAGATGCCCCACTATACCCTGGGCTTACTGACTGAGCAGGCCTGAATGAACGGCCTCTACCTTGCTGAAACTGGCCTCTCGAAGGAGTACCACTAAAATTACCCGATCCTCGAGGCCTCTTAGCCTCCCTCTCCTCTCGCTCCTGACGGCGAACCGTCTCAATCTCGTGAGCTATATCAACCACTTCCTTGAAAGTAGCACCCAATACTCTCTCCCTGCTCATAAGAATACGGAGATGGTAGTTAAGGCCATCCACAAACCTCCTGATCCTTTCACGATCAGTCGGAACCATCCAGACAGCATGTCGAGCCAATTCAAAAAATCTTGACTCGTATTGCGACACAGTCATATCCTCCTGTCGCAGCCATTCAAACTGTGTACGCAGCTCCTCTCTGCGGGACTGCGGCACACACTTCTCCAAGAAAAGAGTGGAGAACCGTTGCCAAGTATGGGGGGCTGCATCAACCGACCTACGTCTCTCATAAGCCTCCCACCAATTAAAGGCAGCTCCCGTGAACTGAATGTGGTAAATGCCACACCACTAGACTCAAGAATCCCGGCTGTCCGAAGCATTTGCTAACACTTATCACGAAAACCTTGGGCATCCTCGCCCTCAGCACCACTGAATGACGGAGGCTGGAGTCTGCCAAACCTCTCAAGACGACGCTGCTCATCATCCGGCATAACAGGTACTATGAATTCCTGAGCTGATGCAACTGGCTGGTCTGGAAGTACCCCCGGCATCTATAGTCCCTGGGACTACCTGCTCAGGTGTATGGGCAACTGGAGTTTGATTGCCTCCCCCGGCCTATGAAGTAGTTGCCGCTGCGTTGGCTGAAACCGCCTGAGCTAGGCCAGTGCAAACGGTTAAAATCTGAGCGAAGGTCTCCTGAAGACCTGGAATAGCTGCAGGCACAGCTGGTGCCTGAACTGGGGCTGCTGGAGCCTATTCCTGAGCTGGGGCAGCTGGTGGATCAACAGAGCCTATTCTCAACTCAATTATGTGTGCTTGCTTGACTTGAGATTTGAACAGAACTGTCTTGATTGAGTCATGTGCAATGTGCGAGTAAGGTTTTGTGATTCTCTGTGCTATCCTGTGTAGTCTAAAACTTGCCCTGTGTGTTAATTGAAGCGAAATTGTAAGTTGGACTAATGTAGGAGATGATATAGGCATTTTCTTGCTTGATTATGGATGTGCTTGTCACATCAAAATAAAATTGTCCGTTGCTAGCTCCTTTGAGCCTATAGGCCTTTTCTTTGGTACCCACATTACGAGCCATTCCCTTGTTTTGTTCCTGAATTGATCCTGTTTGAACCTTTACCTCCTAAGGCACTTAGTCGCTAAAAGAAGTAAGGGTAAAGATTGGGGATTTTCTTGCTTTTGAGTGGAACCATGGAAGGAACTGTTGGTGCACTAAAGTTGAAATTAAGAGTCACTAGCTGATGAGTTAATGTATGGAGTGTCAAAAAGAAAAAAAAAAGAGAAAAAACGAAAAGAAAAAAAGAAGAAAGAAAAGAAAGAAAAAAATAGAAAAAAAATGATAGTGAATAATACATAGAAAACACTTCCAATACCTATTGATTTGTGCTAGTGGAATGATAGAAGTGCTTAATTGAAAGAGGAGGGCTACGTATATGAGACAAGTGCATTGAATGAAAATAAAAGGTGCTCGAGCTGTGAGTGTAGTGTATTGAGTGCTTAGGAGGACTAGTCACTATTCCTAAATATATCCTACACGTCCCTTAGCCTACATTACAACCTTAAAAGTCCTAATTGATCCTAGATTTGACTAGCTTAATTAGTAGAGATCTACACTACGGGCAAGCGTATGGTACGACCATGGAAAGCATATGAATTCTTTTTGAGAGTGAGTGAATTTTTTTCAATTGTGCGATATCTTTAATCTATGTTCACTCTTTTGTTATGGTAAGGGCACATGATTTCATGAATGATTGGTAATGTTGTAAATTTTCTTGTTGGGTAAGTGCATGAATTGAGATTGCTTAATGGTTGCAAGTCGACTCTTGAGGTTGGGTGGTGACAAATAGGTTGTTGAATTTTAGTGAATTATTATACTTGGGTAGACTTAACGGGAAAAATATGGATTATTTGTGTGTTCATGCTTATTTGCCTGTGTTGATCATGTTCAAGAGTTTGGTGTGTGGTTATAAAAGTCGAATGCTCCTTTATGATATGAAGTTGTACGTAGTTGGGAGGTTGTTAAATAATCTCATTGCTCGAGGACGAGCAAGAGTCTAAGTGTGGGGTGTTGATGTTTAGTGAAAAGTATATATATTTCTATATATATCACCTCATATTTGGCTTTTGTTTTGTGAAAGTGGGATGTTAATTGCTACGATTCATGTTAATTTGAAGTGTTTTTATGTGTAGGAATGAGTCGGGAGCAATTGCGGGTGAAACGAGCAAGAATTAAGCGAAAACAGAACAAAAACGGACAAGGGGGCAATTGGGCGCCACCTGTGGCACTGAAGACATAAGGGCACTGGACATAGCGCCCTGGTGGGCGCCTGGCGCTACACAGGGCGCCGATGACGCGTATCTCGCCTATTTTGCCTAGTACACTGTTATTTGCGTCCCTACACCTCCCGAACACCTATATAAAGAAGTCTAAACCTAATTGGAGGGGGCAGACGTGATTTTGGGAGCAAAAACACAACACGAAATCAAGCGGAAGCAAAAATTCTCAGTTTCTTCATCTTTTCTAGTATTTTATAATTGATTCAAAAACTTATATTTTAGCTTGATTAGATCATGAGTGGCTAATCACCCATTGTTCTGGGGTTGTGATTAGCCATGAATATTGTTGTTTTATATTAACTTTACCTTGATTATAATTCACTAATATATGGTTGTTTCTTTAATTATGTGTTTAATTGCTTAATTGTTTGGCCAGTAGTTAGGTTCTATCTACTATCTATGCTATGCTTGGGAAAACCATGTTTAGATTAGAGAAGAGTTGAAGAGAGCATGATCTTAACCTTTAGGGGGAGCGGATTCATGGTTAGGATAGGAATATACCTAATCACCGTGCTTAATTAAATATCGTGATCTTATTGCATTCTTAATAGGTTGATTCCATAGGAATATAGGCGTTGATATATTGAGAATAGGCGAGTAGTACTTCGGGAGAAGGCTATGAGAATACTTATCGATTAATTAGCAACCATGAGTGAATTATATGAAAGGGAGAGTTAATTAGAACACAATAAGATTGGTAAATTAATCACAACCCTGGAATGTTTGTCTCTATTGATTAAACAATAATTAATTAGTTGTTCGATAATTTAGTTATAACTTAGAGCTGTAGTTTAGCGTAATCAAACTATTGAACTTGAATTTTGCTTGATTGAATAGCAATATTAGTGTGTTAGTAAGTAGTTGATTTAAGTCCCTGTGGGTATGATATCTGGATTCAAAATCCTATATTACTTGTCGACCACGTATACTTGCGTGTGCGTTAGGGAGAAACAATTGACTATACATCCTATAGGCATACTTGCTATGCTACAAATAATTTCACCTTCAGGGGAGTCATTCTACGTGGTTAATACATCAACAGCTAGCAAAAGACAAACATATGAACTTATTTACTAACTTTATCAAAGGTTTTGTACTTCATAAGGATCTTATTAAACAGAGTTTTCTTTAAGCAGGTTTAAATTGTTAGAACAAGTTATAGAACCTTACAAAACATCCTCAGAACAGTCCCTTCAGCAACAAACAAACAACATGGTGGAAACTTCATTACACACTAACAATCCATGCTAAAACATCTTCACTCAAGATTAACACAAGGAATCATGCTACCAGTAAGGATAACTAAGGCCATAATCATGAATAGAATGGTCAACTTTCACCCCTATGTAAATCCAATAGGTATGACATCTAATAGTATCCAAATAAACCTCCAAGTTATCAGGGCTAATAGTATTCAATTATATCAGTGAAGAAGACCTTCTAGATAGTATCTTCAAACATCAAATGATCATGAGATAACAACAAAACACTTACTTCACATCTAGCCAAGGCAAAACATGCAGGTGGTTACAAGTTATCATTATAGGTAGGGAAATAGAATCACTATTGAACTCTAAAGTAAGTCATGTCAACAAGGCCGGTCATATACTTTCCCTCTATTCATGTTATCATGGTAAACACACATGCTTGCTAACATAAACCATACCAACTTAGCTATAAAGAACAACATAGTATCATAAGAGGACTATTAACTAGAACCACTTAATTAAACAAGAAAGTCAACATGATAATGTAGGCAAGACTATCAGTGGGAGTCATTTAATTAACTAAACACAAGCAGCATGATACTATAAGCATGAGGATCATTTGAGCAAGACAACATAATGATGTAGGCATGGAGTCTTCAGCTAGTTAAACCGGATAGCATGAATGACTTAGGAACATCATTCAATCAGCTTAATCAACATGATAATTTAAGCATAAGTATCACTCAACCGACAAAGCAGTAGTGTAGACCACATATAGCTACCAACATAGAGATCAATTAATTCAATCAACATAAGGAGTTAACATAACTGTCCAGAAAGATAACAATAATATAAGCGTAAAAATCATTTCAATTAATCATGGAATACACCCGTGATAATAAAAGTGTGAAAAAACAGAATTCAACGACCATCATGAGATATTGATTTGAACAACAACACGTGGATAAACACAACTATTTAGCAGGAAGTATTATTTTGTTAAGAGAAAAGTAACACAAATAGCCACAATAGAAAGTCACATGTTTATTGATGAACATCATGAAGAAGAATATGCAAGTAATTAACAGAAAAAACATCAAATAAACAAACAACACAATAATGTATGAAGCGGCTTAAAATTAAAAGAGGTCAATGGTCTACTGACCTTCTTCAGAGCAACAAACCAAGTAGTGGTGGTTACTATCCGTTTAGGAACCAAAACTCACAATCAATTTTGCAGAAGCCGAACTCGAGCAGACGTGAAAGGAAAGAAAAGAAATTAGAGAAGAATTTTAGAGTATTTAAGCAGATAGCATTATGACGATTAAAGCCCCTATTTATAGTGGAAATCAAGTCTTAGGATTCTGTTTGAAGTTTGAAAGAGTTAGTGGAAGATGACGATTGAACAGAGATGAGAGCAAGAGGGAAAATATGAGGGAAAACAAAGGGGAAATCGGAATAGACCATACATTAAAGCCAATGTCCAGAGGTTATTGCATTTGACCTCTGGACCATCGACTATTATGATATGGTTGAGATTCTCATGAATCCACAGCGACATGTATCGATTTGAACGGATAGAAGATGAAATAGTGAGATTCTTACATTTCCATATTTAGGTCTAGGGTTTTGGGGCTTGAAATTCAAAACTAGATGATGGAAAAAGGAAGAACCAGCGAGATTCGTAGTTGAGAGAGAGACATGATGATGTTTTCAGTTGATTTGAGTGACTTTGCAAGAATTTGTGCAAGGTTTGAGAGATGATAGGGTCTAAGGAGAAGATATAAAAGAGAGAGGAAGGGGAAAGAATGGAGACCAATGCTGGATAAATGACTAGGGTTTGGGGTTAGTCTTCTAGTTAAAATGGAGGATTGATTGGGAGATAAAATATAGAAATGTTTAATGGTGGATAAACCATTGGCCGTCAGATCATTTGGATCCAACGGTGGAGATAAAATGCTAGGAAGTTAAAATATTAAAGAGAAATTAGGATTACATTTCGACCGTTGATGAATTTGATCAATGACTCAGATTTTTTGTGTTTCTTGTGTGAGTGGTTTGGGGAGGTGACATGGCGCATCGTGATTGGTTGAGGGTGAGTGGCAAGGATTGCCAAGTGGGATAACTGAAGGGGTTGGCCAGACCAGGTCAGGGGTGTAGGGCCCATGTCTTTGGGCCAACTTTGGGGTATTAAGTTGGATTGGGTATTTAAACAATCACGAGCCAAACCGATGGGCCGTGACGGGCACTCGATGCCGTACCCAATCGAGTACCAGTATAACGTATTTTTCTTATCATACCATCATGGATAAATGGGCCAAAAGGGCCGTCATGATATAACCAGAATAAAATATAAGGGAATACTCGACATAGGACGACCCAACATGATATACAAACTTATACATGTGACATACGGGCCTATAGGATCGGAATGATCAATTGTACACTCAAAACATAGGCCGATAAGGCCATACAATCACCCATATACATGTCATATGTCTACAAGCCTCTAAGAGTACGTAAACGTCATAAAGACCGGGACAGGGCCCTGCCATACCAATGTATACATATCCAAAGAATATTGACCAAATAGGCAACTCCGGAGCAAGTGGAGTGCACCAACACCTTCCGCTGAGCTGAGAGCCTACTAGGAGGACTGTCAACCTGTCTATCGGGACCTTCGGGTATAAAATGCTGCATCCCCAGGAAAAAGGGACATCAGTAAAAATAAAGTACTGAGCTTGTAAGGCATGAAAGCATTATAGAAAAGACATGAAAGAAACATGGCGTGAAGAACTCAACCTGTAAGTCTGAATAGCTCTATGAATCATGAAACATTTATAATGTCATGCATATGCGTATAAATGTCATATCATGCATAGGTATATGCATACATAATATCATCAAGCCTTTGAGGACATCCCATCATATCATTTACATCCCAAAACATCATAAGAATAATCTTCAGAAATAGTCTACACGCTTAGCACCTTAACCTATCGTCAACCTCTTATTTTTCATGTTATCTTCTTCAATCAGCTTAATTAGCACATAGATAATCTTAACAACAGCATCCATAACATAATAGAACTATTTATAACAATTCCCAGCCACAACAAACTATATATATAGCCTCAACACAGTCCATAAAAAGAGAGAACGATTCCTTATGCCATGTCAACTACTATCTTGTAGATTTCCTCTCAACCAACACATGATTGACCTTAAGCACAACCAAAAACTTGATTTAATTATCTTAGGAAGTAGATATAACTTGAAATCCCTAGCTATTTTAGCTCACAACAACCCTCAATCACACCACAACACTATAGGAATTGTATTCTCTTCTTGAATCAACTTTTGTGTTCAAGTTGGTGTGTAAACACTTGCATTTCTCCTTGAAACTCTAATATATATGAGGAAGGGACAAATTTTTACATTAATAAAAAAGAAAAACATGAAATTTGAGGTTACTTCACTTGAAGAATCCTCCAAAACAACCACAAGATGAAGGACTATGATCTAGCAAGCACCACGAGATCTCTAGCGTTAGAGTCATGTTTTTCTCTTTGGTTTTTACTCTAGAATCATGGAGACTACTTTGAGAGTTTTTTGGGAGAGTATAGGGTCTGGTTGTGTCGAACAATGACCCCAAAATAGCCTTGACCCGCTCTTTAAAGGTTGGAGAATCACCCACCGCCTAAGTGAGTCCCATGGGAGCTACTTGCGCAGTCTCGCAAAAACGCGAATATCTCTCTACTTCAATGTCATATCGAAAAACGGTTTAAAGAGTTGGAAACTAGACTTGTAGACTTTCAATTTGGTATATGAATCATCCCTTAATTCCAAGTATATTAGGAGAAAAGCTTAGCTATATGTGACCTAATTTTCAGCACATTATGAATGTAACTTGTGATGACCTTTGCCAACTTTTCATCCACGACTTCCTTGACTTCAAAACATAACACATGACTATCATACGACTAAAATAAATCATAAAATAATATCATTATCATGTTAAGCACCATAGTCTCACCCCAAAAATACACGTTATAACATTTCCAACTTGTCGACTTTCGACGAAACTTATTTTCTTCAATTCGTTTAGCTTCTCGCCTTCCAACCCTTTTGGTAATTGTTATCCATGATCTTTAATATTGTAACCTCCAAAGTAACATTATTAACTTACTTTATGTACTTACAAAGATGATCTCATTTATGAGCTTACATCAATTGACTTACTATGTACTTTCACGTACGAAAATATGGGGTGTAACATAAATTATGGCCACTTGAATTAATATTAATCAATTTCAATTGTAGCCCATTTAAAGTTTTAACCCCCTTTTGCAATTAAATTAATTAAACTTATTTAATCCCAATAAAATGCAATTAGTAGATATATTATTAATTAATTATTATAATTAGTTTTAGATTATCAAAATAATTATAATATTCATTTATGAAATTAAGAAAGCTAATAATTTGATTAATTAAAGTAATAGAGGTAGTATAATTATAAATATGTATTACTAAATTATTGTTGATTATATAATTAATATTGTTATACTTATTATTATACTTATTATTACCTATTATATTATTTATATTTGAAGAAAATAGATATTACTAATTAAAAAAATACTTCTACTACATTTATTGTTGATTAATAAGCGTAAAATTTAATTTAAAATCGGAGGGTCAAAATTGGTCGTCAACAACTGCCCCTCTTTGGCCGGAGACGATAAAAGAGTTTGCGAGCAAAGAAATTGACTAAAAGACTAATTTTGTCCGATGAGACGAATCACCGACATACTTCCGGAGCATAGAAACATGAAACACTGGGTGCACACTCGACAAACTAGGTGGCAAGGCAAGCTTGTAAGACACCTCTCCAATCCTCTGAAGTACCTCAAACGGCCCAATATACTGAGGGCTCAACTTGCCCTTCCTCCCGAATCTCAAAACACCCTTCATGGGTGAAACCTTGAGCAGTACCTTCTCCCCAACCATGAAAGCAACATCCCGAACCTTCCTATCGGCTTAACTCTTTTGTCTGGATTGCACCGTGCAAAGCCTATCCTGAATCAATTTAACCTTGTCCAAAGCATCCTGAACTAAGTCAATATCCAATAGCCTAGCCTCACTCGGCTCAAACCAACCCACCGGAGATCGACACCATTCTCCCATACAAAGCCTCATACAGAGCAATCTGAATGCTCGACTGGTAGCTGTTGTTGTAGGCAAACTCCACGAGCAACAGAAACTGATCCCACGAACCCCCGAAATCTGTGACACAAGAGCGTAGCATATTCTCGAATATTTGAATAGTGCGCTCGGACTGTCCGTCCGTCTGAGGGTGAAATGATGTACTTAACTCAACTTGGGTGCCCGATTATCGCTGCATGGCCCTCCAAAACTGCGATGTAAATTGCGTGCCCCGATCTGAAATGATGGAAACCGGCACACCGTGAAGGCGAACAATCTCGCGAATGTAAATCTCAGCCAACCGCTCCGAAGAATAAGTAGTCCCAACTAGAATGAAATGTGCGAACTTGGTTGGCCGATCCACAATCACCCAAATAGCATCAAACATCCTCGAAGTCCGCGAGAGCCCTACTACAAATTCCATGGTGATACGCTCTCATTTCCATTCTGGAATCTCAAGCCTCTGAAGCAATCCATTCGGTCTCTGATGCTCGTACTTCACCTGCTGACAATTTAGGCACCGAGCTACAAACCCCACTATGTCCTTCTTCATTCTCCTCCACCAATAATGTTGCCGCAAATCCTGGTACATCTTTGAGCCCGGATGAATGGAATACTGCGAACTGTGGGCCTCTTCAAGAATAAACTCACGTAGCCTATCTACATTGGGCACAAAAATCCAACCATGCATCCTCAACACCCCGTCATCCCCAATAGTAACATCCTTGGCATCACCGTGCTGAACCGTGTCATTAAGGACAAGCAAATGAGGATCATCATACTGAAGACCGAGAAACCACACAAGCTAGAACCCGCCTGGGCTCCGAAACATCTAATCTCACGAACTGGTTGGCCAAGTCCTGAACATCAACTGCAAGCGGTCTCTCACCAACAAGAATGAATGCAAGGCTACCCATACTCGCCCCACACTCGTAGCAACGCCAATCCGACAATGGTGGTGGGGACTAGATTGGGTCCCGAGAACTAGAATACCCGCTAGAAGAACCCGGTGCAAATGAACCCTGAACTAAAGGAGCACGGACGAACTCTAAGCTGGTAGAGCACTAAGAGATGACTAGCCCGAACGGGCACTGTATGAGCCATAGCTAGATGATGCGCCACGGTGAACTGGACGAGCCATCTGAGCAGGCCTATAAGGATGACCCCTGTTGTGGGAAGACTGTCCCCCAGAATAAACACCACTTGGACCACCCAGACCTCGAGGCCTTGTGGCCTCCGTCACCTCACGCTTCTGACTACGGACCATCTCTATCTGCCACACAATATCAACCACCTCGTCGAAAGTAGCACCAGATACTCTCTCTCGGGTAATAAGAAATCGCAGCTGATATGTGAGGCCATCAATGAACCTCCTAATCCTCTCCTTATTAGTGGGAACCAACCAAACTGCATGACGAGCCAACTCCGAAAACCTCATCTCATACTGGGACACATATATGGCATCCTGACGAAGCTGCTTAAACTTTCTGCACAGCTCGTCCCTGCGGGACTACGCCATGAACTTCTCCAAGAAGAGAACGGGGAACTCATGCCATGTAAGTTGTGCTGCACCGACTGGCCTGCACCTCTCATAAGCCTCCCACCATCTGAACGCAGCCCCATTGAACTAAAAAGTAGTGAATAAGACCCCATTGGTCTCCAAAATACCTGTCGTGTGAAGAATCCGCCGGCACCTATCCAAAAATTCCTAGGCATCCTCAGACTCAGCCCCACTGAATGATAGAGGCTGGAGTCTCCCAAAACTCTCTAGTCTCCTCTGCTCGTCATCAGTCATAACGGGACCCACCTGGGCCTGAGCAACTGCAATCGGCTGGGACGGTAGTACCCTCGGCGTTTGAAGTCCCTGCATCACCTGCTCCGGAGTACCTCCCCCAGCCTGGGAAGTGGCTGCTGCGGCCGGAATACAAACTGCCTGAGCAAGGCTTGTGCACACCGTCGAAATCTTAGCCAAAGCCTCCTGAAGGCTTAGAATCACAATGGGCACAATTGGTGCCTGAGCTGGCCCCACTCGCTCAACTGTATCTGGTACCTGCCCCTGAGCTGGAGTGACTGGTGGATCTACAGGCGCTGCTCTAGCTGCAGTACGAGCTGCACCTATGCCTCTACCCTGGCCCCTACCACGACCTCGGCCTCTCGTGGCCCTAGCTGGTGGTTGATAATTGGTAGAAAAAATACTAATTGATGTATAATTTATCCCATATGTAGCTCTTGTTTGTTTGGATTTGGATGTTAATCACATTGATTCATGTTAATATAATGTGTTTTTATGTGTAGGAATGACTTAAAAGCAATCGGGGACGAAATCGGGGAAGAAAACAAGCTAAAATGAGAAGAAACAACGAAGGAGGAAGCCAGCCCACAGGCCAGCGCCCAGCGCTGCCTGTGGCGCTGGAGGCAATGAGCTTAGAAGACATTCTGCCTTCAGTCCTCTGGGGGGCGCTAGGCGCTGACCAGGGGACCAACTTCGGAAATCGTCTCCTACTCGACCTAGAAGACTCTAAACCGCCCCAAAACCTTCCCAACTCCTATATATATATCCCTAAACCTATCTAGGAGGAAAGGAAGGTGATTTTGGAGCAAAAGGAGGCCTAGGAACATCAACAACATCAACAAATTCTTAGTTCATCAATTAAACTAGTATCTTTATTTTAGTTTTTCTTACTTAGTTATTTGGTTTTGTTGAACATGAGTGGCTAATCACCCTTTGTTCTGGGGTTGTGATTAGCCATGAATATTGTGTTTCTAACTTGATGATTTCGTTTTAATAGTTAATGTGGATAAGATTGTTTCTTCAATTTTATGCTAAATTGCTTAATTGCTTTGGCCATCAATTAAGTTCTATCAATTATCTATGCCATGTTTGAGAAAACTAAGTCTAGATTAGAATAAGGATTGAAGAAAGCATGTTCTTAACTTTGTTAAAAAGAGCGGATTCGTGGTTAAGATAGGAATATACTTAATCACCATGCTTAATTAGATAATCGTGTTCTTCATGCATTCTTGCTAGATTAATTCCATAGGAATATAGGCATTAATCTTGTTAGGAATAGACGAATAGTACTTCGGAAGAAGGCTATGAGTATCATTATCGATTAATTAGAAATCTTACATTAACTATATGAACGATAAGTCAATTAGAACGCAATAGGATTGGAAGTAAATTCACAACCCTGGAATCTTTGTTTTATTGATTACAAAATACATCTTTGTTCTTTACAATCTATAGATTTAAATTAGAATTACAATTTAGAATAAACTATATACTAAACTTGATCTTTGCTTGATTAAATAACGATATTAGTTGTTATAAAGTAGTAACTTAAGTCCCTTGGGTACGATAATCCGGACTCTTCGTCCTATATTACTTGTCGACCACGTATACCTGCATGTGCGTAAGGAAGCAACAATTTTTTTGCGCCGTTGCCGGGGACTTAAAAATTCTACTACTCTATCAATTACAGCTTTTATTTGTTATTCATTCAAGTTTTATTAATCGGCTCACGTTGTTTGCTTTGACACGGGCTTTTCTGTTGAATGCGGAGAAGTAGAAGTGCAAACAACCTGCTTCCCTTTGATCCAGAGATTGAACGTACCATACACAGACTAAGGAGGGAGGTAGACGCCAGGACCAGAAATAACCCAGAGTTGGATATAGTTGAGCAACCACAACCTATCGATATGGCAGGAAACGCTGAAAGGGCGGTGATAGAAGCTGCAAGGCCTAATCTGGCCAATATGACTCAGGCAATTGTTAAGCTTGAAATCACCGGACATTTCGAGCTGAAGCAGTATATGGTGCAACTCATCCAGTCGACGGGCCAATATGTGGGGCTGCCTCACGAAGACCCACAGCGACACATCCAGAATTTCTTGGAGATAACAGACACATACAACTACCCGAATGTGTCGAAGGATTATGTAAGATTGACTTTGTTTCCCTTTTCTCTGTTGGGGGAAGCAAAAGAGTGGCTACAGAAGGAGCCAGAAACAGTATATATACATGGGATGATTTAGCAAGGAAGTTTCTGATCAAATTCTTCCCGACCAAGAAAACTAAGTCACTAAGAAGTCAAATTCTGGGCTTCGAACAGAGAGAGGGGGAAACCCTTAGACAGGCATGGGAGAGATACAAAAAGTTGCTGAGAGATTGTCCACACCATTNGCTATTGATAGGTTAAATTAGAATTATAATTTAGACTAAATCATATACTAAACTTGCTCATTGCTTGATAAAATAACAATATTAGTTGTTATAAAGTAGTAACTTAAGTCCCTTGGGTACGATAATCCGGACTCATTGTCCTATATTACTTGTCGATCACGTATACTTGCGTGTGCGTAAGGAAGCAACAAGTTTTTGGCGCCGTTGCCGGGGACTTAAAATTTTACTACTTTATCAATTACAGCTTTTATTTGTTATTTATTCAAGTTACACTCGGCTGACATTGTTTGCTTTGACTTAGGCTTTTCTGTTGAATGCGGAGAACGAGAAGTGCAAACAACCTACTTCCCTTTGATCCAGAGATTGAACGTACCTTACACAGACTAAGGAGGGAGGTAGACGCCAGGACCAGAACTAACCCAGAGCTGGATATAGTTGAGCAACCACAACCTATCGATATGGCAGGAAACGCTGAAAGGGCGGTGATAGAAGCTGCAAGGCCTAATCTGGCCAATATGACTCAGGCAATTGTCAAACCTGAGATCACCGGACATTTCGAGCTGAAGCAGTATATGGTGCAACTCATCCAGTCGACGGGCCAATATGTGGGGCTGCCTCACGAAGACCCACAGCGACACATTCAGAATTTCTTGGAGATAACAGACACGTACAACTACCCGAATGTGTCGAAGGATTATGTAAGATTGACTTTGTTTCCCTTTTCTCTGTTGGGGGAAGCAAAAGAGTGGCTACAGAAGGAGCCAGAAACAGTATATATACATGGGATGATTTAGCAAGGAAGTTCCTGATCAAATTCTTCCCAACCAAGAAAACCAAGTCACTGAGAAGTCAAATTTTGGGCTTTGAACAGAGAGAGGGGGAAACCCTTAGACAGGCATGGGAGAGGTACAAAAAGCTACTGAGAGATTGTCCACACCATTGCCAAACAGATGAGGTACTTGGGCATACATTTGTTGACGGTCTAGATGAAGCCTCAAAGATGAACCTGGATTCAGCATGCGGTGGAAGTTGCATGGCTAAACCTTACAGCGAAATCCAACTTTTATTGAACAACTTTACAGCCAATGACCATAATTGGCAAGGTGATGGTGACTCACGCAAGGCCATAAAGCAAAAAGGAACAGGTTTGATAGAATTGGATGACTTGGCAGCTATAAGAGCAGAAATGGCTAAATTGGCTAATCAAATGAATCGTATGACTATGCAGTAGGTGCAGCCCAGGCAGCAGGTTCAGCAGTTATCACTATGTTGTGAGATGTGTGGTGATAACCACACAATTGATATGTGTCCCACCAATCCGGAGTCTATATATTATGTGGGGCAACAAAGCCGGGGTCCTATGAATCAACATGCACAGTATGGAAATTCCTACAATCCAAATTGGAGGAATCATCCTAATTTTTCCTGGGGAGGTAATCAGCCACAACAGAATATGAGCATACCACAAGGAAATTACAATCAATCACAGAGGCAACCTCCTCATTCTGAGGAAAACACAAATGAATTACTAAAGCAGCTGGTGCAGGATAACAAACAATTCAGAATGGAGTATCAAACTCTCACTACTACGGTGAGAAATTTGGAACGCCAGTTGGGGCAGTTGGCCGGAGCACAGAACACTCGACCTGCTGGGCAACTACCCAGCGACACTGAAGCTAACCCACGGGCATCATTAACTGCAGTTTCATTAAGGAATGGGAGGCAACTAGAGGAGGTCGAAAAGAAAAAGAAAAAGCAAGTCACTTTTAATGAGAAACCTACCACCATGGAGATCACTTCTGAAAAGGCCAAAGGAGATGAAAATATAGTCGACGAGGTAGTGGCTAAGCAACCCCCACAATTGGTTGCAAGGCCACCACCTCCCTTCCCCCAGAGATTGCAAAAGTTGAGAGATAATGAGGCCTACAAGAAATTTCTTGAGATCTTAAAACAGGTACAAATAAACATTCCTTTAGTGGATATTCTTCAAGAAGTACCTAAATATGCAAAATATATCAAGGATATTGTGGCAAACAAAAGAAGATTGACTGAGTATGAAACGGTGGCACTTACTGAAGAGTGCAGCTCGAGAATTCAAGGGAAGTTACCACAAAAATTAAAAGATCCGGGCAGCTTCACGATTCAGATATCTATTGGGAAACATGCTGTGGGAAGAGCCTTATGCGACCTCGGAGCAAGTATAAATTTGATGCCACTTTCAGTGTTCAGACAGTTGGGGTTGGTTGATCCACGCCCAACGACAGTTACTTTACAGCTGGCAGACCGCTCTTTGGCCCATCCGGAGGGTGTGATTGAGGACGTCCTAGTCCAAGTTGGCTCATTCATATTTCCGGCTGACTTCATCATCCTAGATTACGAGCCAGATCAGGACGTCCCATTTATTTTGGGGCGTCCATTCCTAGCCACGGGCCGCGCCATTATCGATGTCTGCGAGGGAAAAATGACGATGAGAGTGGGTAATCAAGAAGAAGTATTCAAGGTTTATAAACCACTCCGGTTGCCAACCCATTATGAGGAATTTGCAATGATTTCGGTGGTGGAGAATACTTCCACATCAGTAGTGCCTTACATGATGCCGATTGATCCCATTGAACGAGGATTGCTTGGGGAGGCGGAAGATAGTCTAACGAAAGAAATTAAGAAAGTACAGGCTATTTCCGGCAATTATGTCCCGGGGCGCAGAAAGCCAGAAGAATGGGAAAGGCCTG
>MCJB01051060.1:57783-72420 GCA_002018475.1 Nicotiana obtusifolia
GCAAATAAAAGAAGATTGAATGAGTTTGAGACAGTAGCACTTACTGAAGAGTGCAGTTCGAGAATTCAAGGAAAATTACCACAAAAGTTGAAGGATTCGGGCAGCTTCTCCATCCAGATATCTATTGGAAAACATGCTGTGGGAAGGGCACTATGCGACCTCGGAGCAAGCCTAAACTTAATGCCATTATCAGTGTTCCGACAGTTGGGATTAGGCGATCCACGCCCGACCACAGTCATATTGCAGCTGGCAGACCGCTCTTTGGCTCATCCGGAGGGCGTTATTGAGGACGTTCTAGTCCAAGTAGGCTCGTTCATATTTCCTGCGGATTTCATCATTTTAGACTACGAACCGGATCAGGACGTCCCATTTATTTTGTGGCGTCCATTTTTAGCCACCGATCGAGCCATCATAGATGTTTGCGAAGGAAAGATGACTATGCGGGTGGGGGACCAAGAAGAGGTGTTTAATGTGTATAAAGCACTGCGGCTACTAACACATTACGAGGAGCTGTCTATGATTTCTGTGGTAGAAACGGTCTCCACGTCTGTAGTACCGTACTTGAGCCCAGCTGACCCAATTGAATGCCTACTGATTGGGAAAGTAGAAGATGTTGAAGATGACATAATACGAGACATTAAGCAGTTAATGAGTCTATCTTGCAACTATATTCAAGGGTTTAGAAAATTTGAAGAATTAGAGAGGCCTGTTACTCTGACCCCTCCTAGGCCATCTGTTGAAGAAGCACCCAAGCTTGAACTTAAGCCACTCCCAGCGCATTTGCGCTATGCCTATCTAGGTCAAGCTGAAACATTACCGGTGATCATCTCATCCAGCCTGACTAGCACACAAGAAGATAAATTACTACGGGTCCTTCGAGAATACAAGAAAGCAATTGGGTGGACCATCGCAGATATAAAAGGAATCAGTCCATCATTTTGCATGCACAAAATATTTTTAGAAGAAGGACATCGCCCCAGTATAGAGCAGCAGCAGAGATTGAATCCGATAATGAAAGAAGTAGTAAAGAAGGAGGTCATAAAATTGCTTGATGCGGGTATTATCTTCCCGATTTCTGACAGTAATTGGGTCAACCCAGTACAATGTGTGCCCAAGAAAGGGGGAATGACTGTTGTAGAGAATGACAAGAACGAATTGATCCCCACTCGAACCATTACAGGATGGAGGGTATGTATTGATTATCGGAGACTCAACAAGGCAAACAGAAAAGATCACTTCCCACTACCATTCATTGATCAGATGCTCGACAGGCTAGCAGGGCACGAATATTATTGCTTTTTAGATGGCTACTCAGGGTATAACCAAATTATTATATGCCCGGAAGACCAAAAGAAGACCACTTTCACTTGTCCTTATGGCACCTTCGCCTTCAAGCGAATGCCATTTGGCCTATGCAATGCACTTGCGACATTCTAAAGATGCATGATGGCCATTTTCACCGATATGGTGGAAAAATTTGTAGAGGTGTTCATGGATGATTTCTCTGTTTTCGGATCCTCATATGATTATTGCTTACGGAATCTGAGTAAAGTGCTAGCCCGGTGCGAGGAAACTAACTTGGTGCTCAATTGGGAAAAGTGCCACTTCATGGTGCAAGAGGGAATAGTCTTGGGCCATAAAATTTCCAGAACTGGCATTGAAGTGGACAAGGCAAAAGTCGAGGCCGTTGAAAAATTACCGCCTCCAATTTCTGTCAAGGGTGTCCGGAGCTTCTTAGGACATGCAGGTTTCTATAGGCGCTTCATTAAGGATTTTTCTAAAATTTCTACTCCTTTGTGCAGGTTGCTCGAAAAAGATGTACAATTCAAATTCGATGATTCCTGCCTCAAGGCATTTGAAGCACTCAAGGAGAAGCTGATATTTGCACCCATTATTGTGCACCGGATTGGTCAATACCTTTTGAGCTCATGTGCGACGCTAGTGATTTGGCTATTGAAGCAGTGCTGGGGCAGCGTAAGGACAAGGTGTTCCATTCTATTTACTACGCCAGCAAAACTCTGGATCCGGCACAACAAAACTACACTACCACCGAAAAGGAGTTGCTAGCAGTAGTTTGGGCATTCGAGAAGTTCAGAGCTTATTTAGTGGGAACAAAAGTCATAGTCCACACTGACCATGCAGCAATCAGGTATTTATTTACTAAGAAAGAATCTAAAGCTCGATTAATGCGCTGGGTACTATTGTTGCAGGAATTTGATGTAGAAATCAGAGACCGGAAGGGAACTGAAAATCAAGTGGCGGACCATCTCTCTCGGTTAGAAAACCATGCACACTTGAAAGAAGGTGGACAGATAAAGGAATACTTCCCAGATGAACAACTTTTTGCAATCAGTCATGATTCTCCTCCGTGGTATGCAGATTTTGTCAATTACTTAGTAAGCGGAGTACTACCCCCAGATTTCAAAAGCGAAGCTCGAAAACGGTCCCTACACAATGTCAAGTTCTATTATTGGGATGAACCGTATTTGTTCAAACAATGTGCCGATCAGTTGATGCGGAGGTGTATTCCGGATGAAGAAGTTAATTCCGTTTTGCATGATTGTCACGCCTCACCATATGGAGGCCATCACGGGGGCGACCGTACAACAGCAAAGGTTCTACAATCCGGGCTATTCTGGCCTACTTTGTTCAAAGATGCACATGCCTTTGTCAAAAGATGCGACCAATGTCAGAGAACGGGTACAATTACAAGAAAGCAAGAGATGCCCCTTAACAACATTCTTGAAGTTGAACTCTTTGATGTTTGGGGGATAGATTTCATGGGCCCGTTTCCACCGCCAGAGGGAACAAATACATCTTGCTAGCCGTTGACTATGTATCCAAATGGGTAGAAGCAATTGCTTTGCCTACAAATGATGCCATGGTAGTCGCCGCCTTTGTCAAGAAAAACATATTTTCCAGATTCGGGACTCCACGAGCATTGATCAGTGATGAAGGCACACACTTTTGCAACCGGCTGCTTAATAACCTTTTGGCAAAATATGGGGTACGTCACAAAGTTGCTACAGCTTACCATCCCCAAACAAGCGGTCAAGCCGAAGTATCAAACAGAGAAATAAAGCAAATTTTGGAGAAAACAGTGAGCGTAAACAGAAAGGACTGGGCAGCAAAGTTGGATGACGCTCTGTGGGCCTACCGCACAGCATTCAAAACTCCAATAGGGACATCGCCGTACAAATTAGTTTATGGAAAAGCTTGCCACCTCTCGGTAGAGTTAGAACATAAAGCATATTGGGCCATAAAGAAACTGAATATGGACCTTGAAGCTGCGGGTGAAAAGCGACTACTGCAACTGAATGAATTAGAGGAGTTCCGGCTACACGCATACGAGAATGCCAAGTTATACAAGGAAAAGACAAAGAGATGGCATGACAAGCATATTCAACCACGCTATTTCGAACCAGGTCAGCAAGTATTGTTATTCAATTCAAGATTGAAGCTTTTTCCCGGAAAGCTTAAATCGAGATGGTCGGGGCCATTTGAAGTAGTGCGAGTTACGCCCTACGGAGAAATTGAATTAAGAGCTTTTAACAGTGAAAGAAAATTCTTAGTGAACGGACAACGGGTGAAGCATTATTGGGGAGGAGTAGTCAATCGGGATAAAACAAAAATCACATTTACAGAGGAATGAGTCAGAAAAAGTGAGTCGTGCCGCGACATTAAATTAGGCGCTTGTTGGGAGGCAACACAATGTTAATGTTATCTCTAGTTAACTTCTTGTTTTTAATTTTTTAGATTAGCTAAAAGAATGTAATTGATGTATAAAAATATTGGTCATAGTGTAATACGTGATACACAAAAAAAAATTTAAAAAAAAGAGAAATCTGCCGAAAAGCTCACAGGCCAGCGCCCAGCGCTGCCTGTGGCGTTGGAGGCAGTGAGCCTCAAGAGCCCAGGTATGTTTTATTTCTTCTCTTTTAAATTTTGACCCAACCCAATAACCCGACCCACTACCCATTCCCCCTAACTAAATCATCCTTTATTTAATATAACCCACCCGTTTTTGCTTCACTCCACACACGCACACTCTCAAAAGACACATAGTTTACTGCTTCACCGTGCTTCTTCTTCCTCTTCTACATACGAAAAGTTCTCTTTCACTTTCCTTCACTCCTCCATCTTCTGCAATCAGGTATGGTTTCTTTCTTTCTTTTTCTTCTTCTCTTTTACTTGTTATGTGTTTTGTGTATTGAATGCCGACTACAAAATCCCTCTTTCCCCCACAACCCCTGCGACAAGTCTTCTTCTTCTTCTTCATATTTTTATTCATGTGTAGTCACATGCAAACTGAAATTGTTGGTTGGTATTGACTGTATCGGAGTAGTAAACTACTAGTCCCTCTACTTCGTCCAAATCCGGGAAGGTGACTACACTTCACCATTGTTAAAATTGAAGAAATATTTTTGTGCACACCACGCGCTTGCTTAAATGTTTGAATGACATTTTCTTAAGTACGATGAAGTCTAAGTATTCGGACTTACTTGTTTATGCATTTCGGAGTAAGTGTGGGGTCGTTTGGGGTACTGTATTCGTACTGTCGGGTCGGATTTTTGTCTTCACACGTAGTTTGTATCCTATGTATTCATGTGTATGTTCTATAATTAGTATTCCTTAGTTTTTGTATATTGTTTAGTCGCTTTCATCTCTAAAGTGCCGAGCGTTATTCATTTTTCCTCCTTGACACTCACTTACAATAACAATGTTCATTAAACTTTCACACACGGGGAAGTCTTGAGTACCCGTTGCTCAATTTGCACCTCACTTGTTTTATACGTATGAATTTAAGTGTGGGGTCCTTTCATGACACTATAATACATGATTCTCATTTTTCTATTTGTCATATTGCAGGTAGCCATGACACGTGACGGAAACAAAGGAAAAGCACTTGGCAAGACATCAACTAATGCCCAAGCTCCGAAGAAATGGAAACAGGGCGAAGGATCTTCTCGCCAAGCAAAAGGAAAACAGGTTGATGAGGGTTCCCAGCATATCCCTACCAGGCCCCGGCCCCGACTTGACTTGGTTGATGATGATGCAGCCACCTGGTACCGAAATTTTGTGCCAACGGGACGCTATGTCTCGGAGATGGGCATCAACACTACTTTATTGGAAAGGCGATTTCCAGATATCCTGGCTCGACTCCGCCTATCGAGACTGGACAGGTTTCTTGAATGCCCAGGACCGACAAACCTAAGTGCAGTTCAAGAATTGTATGCTAACTGGGACTTCCATCGATCCAGATCTTATGTCCGAGGTACGAAGATGCCATTAGGAAGGGAAGATTTATGCCGGTACTTGGGAGTTGCTAATGCTGACCCTCAGCGATTGCAACAATTGATCCGCAGCCCTCCCTATCAGCTCATCCGGCATATGCTATGTGGCATTGATTCCAACGCCAAATGGAACAGGAAGCAAGGCAACATTCACCTCTCCATGGTCCGTGCTGACTTTAATAAAGCTGCCAAGGTTTGGCAGAACTTCGTGCAGACTAGGCTGATGCCTGCCGACCACAGCAGTGACTGTACAAGGGCCAGAGTTTGCTTAATCTTTTCCCTCATGACGGGCCGACCAATCAATGTTGCTGACATTATGCTCACGGAGATGGCTCGTACCCGATTTGGGCGCCAGATACGGCGGCTATATTTTGGCAATCTCTTAACCCAATACATGAGATTTCTAGGAGTCCCCGAGTATCCGGGGCATGATGAGGTCGTAGAGGTTCCACCAGGGCTTCTGGATATTACTTTGGTCATGGAGCCTGCTTCCAAAATAACACCGGCAGCCAGGGTGGAGTGAGAAGAGAACTTCAACCGATATGTGTACAATGCTCTCAACCTGCTGATGAGCCGAGCCGGCATTTCTGATGATGAGCGTCAGCACTTGCGTGATGATCTTTCGGGCGCATCAAAGGAGATGCTCGGAATTGCTCCGGGTAGTCCAGTCCACTCCTAAGAAGATGCCAACACTGTTCAGGGATCGGATAATGAGGAAGATGACGAGAATGACGCCACCAGACCATTGGCAATGGTACCCTTTGACATGGACTCCGACGAGACCGGCACCGACTGAGGGGAGTTTTTCCTTTACACCCTACTTTGCTCTTCAATTTTTTATTATGCATCGGGGACTATGCATGTTTTAAGTGTGGGGTGGGAGAAATAGTTGTCGTGCCGGGAATTCTTAGTGAAGTGTTTGTTCGGTGACTAATGAGGGGATGTGTATGAATTTTTTTTTTGTTTCTTTAAGTTGAATATGTTCTTAGTTCTGTTTGTTGTTAATTGATTTTTTGTTTTTTTTTTCTCTCTCTTCAGTAGTTAGCTTTTGTTTTTAGTAGTTAGTAGTATTAGTAGTATTATAAACTTCGAAAAAAAAAAGGAAAATATATATATATATATAGGTAGAAAAACCGAAATTATATATGTAAGAGATATATAGTCTAGTTTTTTCCCGACGACGGATTGTGTTTCTTGAGGGATAAAAATTGGATTGAAAATAACAAAAAGATTTTCTTTTATTATTAGAAAATAAGTAATCTTTCCTTGGTTTTTCTTAGGGCACCGGTTCTTTTCCAAGGATGTAATTCGAACCGGGCAACTTTAATTTTTTTTTTCTTTTAGGATTAGTCTTAGTAAGAACTGAGTAATAATGAACTACTTCTTGACATGGTTGATGCTAGTACAATAAGTGATGACACATGATCCAATTCCCGGCAAGTTAAATTATAAGTCGAAGAAAAACAACCCAATTTGTGACGCCCCATCTCAATAGTTGACTTGCTTAAACATCTAGTGCGTTATTGCTTAATTGTTTCAATTGTATATGCTTGCTTAACTCAACATGTGAACAAAACCGTTGTAAGTGAATCATGTGCATTGTGCGAGTAAGGTTTTTTGATTCTCTGTGTTATCTTATATAGTCTAGAACTTGCCCCGTGTGTTAACTAAAGCGAAATTGTAAGTAGGGACAATCTAAGAAATGATATAGGCACTTCTTTGTTTGATTTTGGATGTGCTTGTCGCATCGAATATAATTTTGTCCATTATTAGCCCTTTTGAGCCTATGAGCCTAGTTCTTTGTGTACCTACATTACAAACCATTCCCATTATTTTGTTCTTGAATTTAGCCTTAATTGAACCTTTACCTCCGAAAGCACTTAGTCGCTAGAAGAAGTAAGGGTGGTTAGAGGGATTGTCTTGTGAAAGAATGGAACAATGAAAGGAATTGTTGGCTATGTGAAGTTAAATTTAAAAAATCACTAGCGGATGAATAATGTGTATGGAGGATGAAAAATAAGAAGGAAAAAAAATGTGATGATGAAAAAGAAAAAAAAAAGTGATATTGGAAAAAAGATGAAAATATGCACCTCCTATTGTAGTATGCTAAGTGAAAGAAAAGAAAATGGCTATGTATATGAGACAAGTTTAAGAGTTGGAAGAAAAAAAAGTGTTCAAATATTGAGTATAGTGTATTAAGTGCTTAGGAGGATTAGTCACTACTACCAAATATATCTTACCCGTCCCCTAGCCTACATTACAACCCGACAAAGTCCTACTTGATCTTAGATTTGACTAACTCAATTAGTGGAAGTCTACACTACGGGCAAGCTTATGGTACTCTATGGGATGCATATGAGTTCCTTGTGAGAGTGAGAGTTTGTTGTACAAATTTTGTGTGATTTCATTCATATATATATGTATATATTCACTCTTCATATATTGGTGAGGCACATGATTTCATGAACAATTGGTAATGTATGAATTGTTTTGTTGGGTAAGTATATGAATTGAAGTAGCTTAATGCAGCAAGTCGGCTTTTGAGGTTGGGTGATGACAATTGGGGTGTTGAATGTGATTGCATTAATAAGATTAATTGAACTCGATGGGAATGATATGGATAACTTATGTGTTCATACTTGTTTAACTAGTATTGATTGTGTTCAAGAGTATGAATCGTTTTAATGTTGAATGTTCATGCTAGGCTAAAACTTAGTAGTTGGGAAAGGTTGGTTAAAATCCCATTGCTCGAGGGCGAGAAAGAGTTTAAGTGTGGGGTGTTGATAATTGGTAGAAAGAATACTAATTGATGTATAATTTATCCCATATGTAGCTCTTGTTTGTTTGGATTTGGATGTTAATCACATTGATTCATGTTAATATAATGTGTTTTTATGTGTAGGAATGACTTAAAAGCAATCGGGGACGAAATCGGGGAAGAAAACAAGCTAAAACGAGAAGAAACGACGAAGGAGGAAGCCAGCCCACAGGCCAGCGCCCAGCGCTGCCTGTGGCGCTGGAGGCGGTGAGCTTAGAAGACATTCTGCCTTCAGTCCCCTGGGGGGCGCTAGGCGCTGACCAGGGGACCAACTTCGGAAATCGTCTCCTACTCGACCTAGAAGACCCTAAACCTCCCCAAAACCTTCCCAACTCCTATATAAACATCCATAAACCTATCTAGGAGGAAATGAAGGTGATTTTGGAGCAAAAGGAGGCCTAGAAACATCAACAACATCAACAAATTCTCAGTTCATCAATTAAACTAGTATCTTTATTTTAGTTTTTCTTACTTAGTTATTTGGTTTTGTTGAACATGAGTGACTAATCACCCTTTGTTCTGGGGTTGTGATTAGCCATGAATATTGTGTTTCTAACTTGATGATTTCGTTTTAATAGTTAATGTGGATAAAATTGTTTCTTCAATTCTATGCTAAATTGCTTAATTGCTTTGGCCATCAATTAAGTTCTATCAATTATCTATGCCAGGTTTGAGAAAACTAAGTCTAGATTAGAATAAGGATTGAAGAAAGCATGTTCTTAACTTTGTTAAAAAGAGCGGATTCGTGGTTAAGATAGGAATATACTTAATCACCATGCTTAATTAGATAATCATGTTCTTCATGCATTCTTGCTAGATTAATTCCATAGGAATATAGGCATTAATCTTGTTAGGAATAGACGAATAGTACGTCGGAAGAAGGCTATGAGTATCATTATCGATTAATTAGCAATCTTACATTAACTATATGAACGATAAGTCAATTAGAATGCAATAGGATTGGAAGTAAATTCACAACCCTGGAATCTTTGTTTTATTGATTACAAAATACATCTTTGTTCTTTACAATCTCTAGATTTAAATTAGGATTACAATTTAGAATAAACTATATACTAAACTTGATCTTTGCTTGATTAAATAACGATATTAGTTGTTATAAAGTAGTAACTTAAGTCCCTTGGGTACGATAATCCAGACTCTTCGTCCTATATTACTTGTCGACTACGTATACTTGCGTGTGCGTAAGGAAGCAACAGTGGTACTGGTGGCTGTCCTTTCTGACCGGTAGCACGTGTCCTCTCGGGCTTACAACTCTCATACTAAGCAGCCCAAGTCAATGATATGAGATGTGATAATATATAATAACAGAGACTAAGATATGATATATAATGATGAATACGACTGAGTACATAATTGCAATTAAACAAATAACTCAACAACAAGGAACGACCATTATGGGTCCCAATAGTGCCAACATATAGCCTAAACATGATTGCTAGCATAAATTACAGCTCAAGTGCTTTAACACATAGAGTACAGTAAAAATGTTCAGATAAGGTAGCTATACAATTCTATAGAATCGACTAAGTAACAATTACTACGGTGCACGCCCACACGCCCGTTGCCTAACATGCGCGTTACCTCAACATAATCACATAACACGTAATTCGGGGTTTCGTACCCTCAGCACCAGGTTTAGAAGTGTTACTTACCTTGAACAAGCCAAATCCAATGCCGAGCAAGCCGAATGATACTCCAAGAATGCAATCCACGCGTATCGACCTCTGAACGGCTCAAAAATAGCCAAAAGCAACTCAAGAACATCAAATAAAGCCTTACGAAACAATTCCAAATAATAAAGGTTGAATCCTTAGTCAAAAGTCCAAAATCGACCAAAAAGTCCAAATCCGGGCTCATACCTCGGAACCCGACGAAACTTATAAAATCTGACAACCCATTCAATTACGAGTCCAACCATACTAATTTCACAAAAATCCGACTCTGAATCGATGCTCAAAACTCAAAATTTTGTTTTATAAAATTTTAGACAAAACCCCAAAATTTCCTCTTTAAAACTCATCAACCAATTGCCAAAAATGAATATAGATTCGCGAAATATAATTAAAACTGAGTGTAGAACACTTTCCACAATCTACGGGACGAAAATCGCTTCAAAACTCACCTCAATCTGAGCCCCAAATCTCAAAATATTATAAAAGAACCAAAAATCTCGATTTAATACTATTCTGCCAAGACCTTTACGCATCTGGGATAAATGAGTCATTTCTGTGGCGTCGCTTCTATGACAAGACATCCGCTTCTGCAGAAATACACTAAGCACAGACCCCTCGCACCTACGAAATTCCGCTTCTGTGACGTCGCAGGTGCGAGTCATGTTCCACTCTTGCGCCAAATACTACTTCTGCGCCACAGGCCGCAGATGCGCCCCAAGCTCCGCATCTATGATGTCTCCAAACTCATACCCTTTCCGTAGGTGCAATCACATTTTCGCTTCTGCGACCATCGCACCTGCGGAAAACTAACCGCAGGTGCGCAACACCAGAACCAACACTTCTTTAGCAATGCAACATGAGACAAAAATGATCCGAACCGCATCCGAAACTCACCCCGGGTCCCTCGAGAACCCGTCCGAATATACCAACAAGTCCCAAAACATATCATGGACCTACTCGAGGCCTCAAATCACACATAACAACATCAAAATGACAAATTGCACATCAAATCAAACTTAGATGGACTTTGACCTTTCAACTTCCAAACTCGCGCCGAAACATATCAAATCAACCTGGAATAAACCCAAATTTTGCACACAAGTCTCAAATGACATAACAAAGATATTCCAATTCCCAGAACCAAAATTTGAATCTGATATCCCCAAAGTCAACTCTCGGTCAAACTTATGAACTTTCCAAATCTTCAAATTTTCAACTTTCGCCAATTAGCGTCGAATCCTTCTAGAAATATCCAAATGCAAATCCAGGCATACGCCCAAGTCCGAAGTCATCATCCGGACCCAACAGAACCATCAAAACTCCAATCCGAGGTTAAATACTAAAAGTCAAACACGGTGAACTCTTTAAACTCTAAAGCTTCAATCATGAAATTCATTCTTCCAAATCGATCCTGAATAGCCTGAAAACCAAAACTGACGATTCACACAAGTCATAATACATCATAAGGAGCTACTCACGCCCTCAAACTATCGAACAAAGTGCAAATGCTCAAAACGACCGGTCGGGTCATCACACAAGATGAAGAAAATAAGAAATTATACCGATAACATCAGATACAATTGAAGACATTGCTGAAACTTCTACTGCTTCTAAGAAATCAAGAAAAAGAGTGAGGAGAAAGTTAAAAGGATCTCCACCATGTAAAATACTTAGGGATGATACATTGCTTGAGGAAATAAAAGTAGGATCAATTTTTGAGAACAAGAAGAGCATTAGTAAATTTTTCTGCAGCTTGGAGATAAACCAAAAAGTTGAATGCACTGCTATTAGATCATGTTCAAAGAGATTCGAGCTGAAATGCATCATGGAGAAATGTGATTGAAATGTACGTGCTATCAAAATAAAAAATTCTACACTTTTCAGGGTGATAAAATTTCATAACAACCATGAATGTTCGGTTGATGCAAGAAAATCATATCAGAAGCATGCTACATCAAATTTTATAAGTGAGCAAATTTTAGAACATGTTGGGGATAAAAAGATTAAGGTTACACTAGCCTTTGTAAAAAGTGAAATGGAAAAAAAATTGGAATTGACATTGGATATCACAAGGCATGGCGCGCAATTCAAAAAGCTATTGCTTGTATAAGAGAAACACCGGAAGAGAACTACCAGATTCTTCCTTCATACCTACACATGATGGTGCATAGAAACCCAAGGACGTACAGTAGCATAAAAAGAGATGAGCAGAATCGGTAAGCAAAAAAATAGTAACCATCAGTCTGAAGTTTCAAATGTTCCTATTTGAAAACTTCACACCTTATTATTTGTTTTTTTTGTGTTTCACCTATACAAGTTTGCTTACATGTTCTTTGCTCCTGCAGCATCAATAGTTGTTGTATCAGAGGATGCAAACAATCAAATCTCTCCTCTATCTTTTGGTGTAGCAGATTCAGAAAACAATGATGCATATATTTGGTTCTTCGGGGAAATGAGAAAAGCAATTGAAGCCCGCCGTGAACTGGTTTTCTTATCAGATAGAAACCAATCGATCGCAAATGGAATTAGACAATTTTATCCCGAAGCTCACCATGGTATCTGCCTCTATCACTTTGAGAAGAATTTAAAGCAAAGACATGCAAAAAGCACGGTAATAAATCTTTTCCAAAGCGGTGCAAGGTGATACAAATGTGAAGATTTTAATCAGTTAATGACCCAAATCAAATGTGTTGACAAGGAAACATACAATTACATAATGGAAGAGCCGCCAGAGAGATGGGCTCGATCATGGTTCCTATGGCGACATTATGATATGCTGACAACAAACATGGTAGAATCAAAGAATTCCATGTTACTAAAAGCGAGAGAGATGCATGTTTTAAGAATATTAGGTTTCATCCAAGAAAAGTTGATTAAGTGGTTTTACGATCGGAGAAAAAAAACACATGAAACTTTTCACAAAGCATCAATATGGGCAGAAGAAAAGATGAATAAGAAGATAGACTTGGCTTGTAAAATGTTTGTAAGTATATTTATTAACTTCAGAATTTACTTCAGCATGTTTTCTCTGAAGTAATTAACGAATGCATAATCACTTCAGCTTTTTATGTCTGCAGTGATTTGCTGCTTACAGTTAAAAAGCTTCACACTTTTTCTTTTTAAAGCAATAATACGCTAATATAGTTTTTTTACTTTTTTATTCCTTCTTAGGTGTTCAACCTTGATTCAGTATTGTTTAGAATAAATAATGAAGGAATGAAATTCATTGTGGACTTAAAGAAGAGAACTTGTAATTGTTTGGAATTCCAACTTAATGAATTACCCTGTCCACACGCAATTGCAGCTATCAATAAGAGATATTTGTAGAAATCTGATTACTGCTCAAAATGGTATTCAAGGGAAACATGGTTCAAATCATATGAAGGACAGGTCAATACTGTGGGAGATCAAAATTCATGGGATGTACCACAAAATGTAGAATCTGAAATCACAAAACCTCCCGATGTAGAGATTCTACAAGGAAGAAGACAAAAGAAGAGGTATATCCCTGCCACTGAATCAGTACGATTGAAGTCTACCAAATGTAGTCGTTGTAAACAAAATGGGCATAACAGAACAACTTGCTTGTCTTCTCCAGCACCTCATCTATATTCCAAGAAACATTCTAAAAAATATTCCAACGTTCAATAATCCTTGGAAAAAAATTCATTCTAAAGGAAGATAGATATTCTGAATTTAGACTTTCATTATTAATTGATATATGTGAAATGTGATTGTTTTCATAGAAATAAAAAGATTAAGCTCTTGGATGGAAAAATACTCATTTCTATATTGCTAGTAGTACAAACCACTCATTTTTGTTGGCGGCTTACAGGTTTGGTTGCATTCTAAAAAAGTACGCAATCACTTCAGCGAGAAAAAACTGTAAGTGAAATACATATCTTTAACACACACACACACACACACACAAAACACAGATATATATAATAAAAAACTACACCTTTCTGCATGAAGTATTCATACTGCAGGACAAAACTTCAGTGTGCTTAGTCTGAAGTTTTAGCAAATGAACTAAATAACTTCAGCAAGATTTCTCTAAAGTTTCGGAAAAACTCACTACAAAAATTGCAGACTGCTGGACAAACCTTTAGCATGTTTAGTGTAAAGTTTTAGGAAATGAACAAAAAAATAACTTCATCGTGGATAAGTCTGACTCTTAAAATATATAGTTACAGCTTTATATATGCCTATTAACGGGAAATGTTTGCAAAAAAGCCTTCAGCATATAAAGTGTGACTGTCAAAAGCTATAGATGATAACTTTAGACCAAAAAGGTTCAAGTTTCTAACTTATATATGCTAACTTCAGCTTATAAGGCATGAAGATTTAGGTTGACACGTACTATATTATGACATTAAAATGAGAATGCAGCCTTCAAAATTGAAAAAAATTATACACAAAAACGAAAGAAGATTTTTATTTATATAACATATTACAAGATAAAAACCACACAAAACAAAAGAAGAGCCATAAAAAACATAAACAATAATACAGAAGAAAAACATAAAAAGGGATTAAAAAACTAAGCAACACCACCATCATCAGAACAGTACTCCTCAATTTCTCGGTATATCTCATCATCATCCGAATCAGAGATAATTATAGGATACTCGGGCAAAAGACCACAAAGTCTCATGAGATCGCACTTCAACTTGTTGAATTGATCACGCAACTAATTTTGTTCAATTATTACTCTGTCCATAAGATAAGGAAGACTCTTCAAGCTATTTTCCATCTTGGCATAGTGTCACGACCCCAAATCTCCCTCCACTCGGGAGTCGTGATGGCGCCTACTAATGGGAGCTAGGCC
>MCJB01051061.1:0-30529 GCA_002018475.1 Nicotiana obtusifolia
GGTTGAGGTCAGAACAATGTCTAAGTACATTGTGAATGGATATAAGTTCCATATCGAGGGTTGCTCTAAAAATAAAAATAGCAACAACAGTGGGGTGTGGGTTCAAGATGGTGATGGCAACCAAGATGGAGATATTGATTATTATGGTGTGATCAAGGAAATAATTGAACTAGAATATACAGGTTGGCCATACAAGAAATTGATACTCTTTAGATGCAAGTGGTTTGACCCACACCCAACAAGAGGTACAAGAGTCCACAATCAGTACAACATAATTGAGATTAATCATACGAGGGAGTATGATCGCTATGATCCTTTCATAATCGCACATAATGTTAGGCAAGTGTATTATGCTCCTTATCCATTACGGCGGAATAAGTCTGATTGGTGGGTTGTAATAAAAACCAAGCCTGTGGGTAGGGTGGAAGTCGAGAATGTGTTAGATGTTGCATATCAAAACGATATCTCCACTGTTGACCAAATAGTGGACGAAGTTTTGGAAAATGATTTGGAACATCCTGAACACATATTGGAAGAAGTTGATATTTCTGAAGTAAGAATTACAGAAAACGAGGAAGAAGTATCAACCGATGAAGCTCAAACTACCGAGGAAGAAGAATTCTCGGACGAGGAACTATACGACGATGAGCTTTAAACAGTTGATTTCTTTAACAACTCTCGTTTATAGCTATTTTCTTTATATCCTTCAATCTAAATATGTATTATATTATGCAGATGACAGGCAAGGATCGAGGTAACAATGATTACCAAAGAGGAGGGTAGAAGATCAAACTCCAACTTGTCCTGCAGTTTCAGAGTTGCCTGTGCCTACGTCTTTTCCTCCACCCCAGGCTATTCTGAGCTGCCACAGCATCACCAGCCCTACACCTTCGTGCAGACACCGGGTCTTTCATCACAGGGCCATAGGATTATACGTCCGACATACAGTCCAGCTGCCGCACATCCACGTGGATCTCAGCCATCTGCATCGCATGGACCGCATCGGTCCATGTCACATCCACATGGATCACAGGCATCAGTTGTGCAGCCACTGGGGTCACAGCCACTAAGGTCACAGCCACTCGGGTCGCAGCCACTCGGGTCACAGCCACTCGGGTCACAGCAATCAGTGTCATGTCCCCCTGCGGCCCATACAGCTATGTCGCAGTCACAAGGCTCGCAGCCATCTTCATCTGGGACTCCATCTATTACAGGCCTTCTCCTGCGAGACACTAGCTCTGACCCCCCTACACCTTCCACACATGCCTCTGATGTACATGGTTCGAACGGTGATGGTAATGATGACGAGGAGGTGCATCGTGATCAATATGGCAGGATCATCATAGTCCCTGAGGGTGACGGGTAAGAGTTATTTGTTATTTTTACGTTTATTGTTTTGTACAGTTTTACTAAGATATTAATGTGTTTTTTTTTTAATTAAATTGCAGGTTCATCCCTAGTAATATTACTACAAGGATAATCAACCAAGCCACCAGAAAGCTATTAGATGGCCCTTATGCGACTTGGAGTGATTTCCCATTCTCGCTTAAGGAGCAAATTTTCAATAAATTTAAGGTATAAATATTCTTTTAAGCAGTACAATTATTTATATTTATGATATTTCCATCTAAATACTTAACTATTAAAATATAGAGCAAGTGTGTATGGGAACACTGCTATAGCGCGGATGTAGCTGCTAATTTCCATCTCAAGGCTCGCAAGCGGTTGTCACATTGCTTTTTCCAAAGCTAGAAAGTTGAACCAGAAGCCCTCCTGGTTGCTTGATCATCTATGGGAGGATTTTCAAAGGCAATGGCTAACCGCAGAGTTCTTAAAGAAGAGCGAGAAAGGAAAAAAAGCTCGTGCTTCTGAGAAGGGAGGCTCCCTGCACACTGGAGGTGCGATCAGCCTCGGTACAATAAAGAGGAGAATGGTACGTAATTGCTTAATTTAATTTTAATTTTCAACGTCTACTCTGTTTCTTAACTAAAATTTATGAGTTTTCTGGAGAAGAAATTGGGGCGTCCGATGAGGCAAGATGAGTTATTCACGGAGACTCATATTGTCAAGAAGAAGAAAAATTCTGATGAAGAAAGGTGGGTCGAGGGCCGAGCCTCGACTGTACATATAAGTTTTCAATTTTCATTAAGTACTTTGATTTACTTTTATATAACTTTTGAAATACTAATTCAATGTAATTTTTCTTATAGGTTCGCTTCACAGCTGAGGTGGAAGAATTCATACGCAGCGAGCCACCATCTTCATCGGGCGACCCAATCCAACCGTCGGACGAGAATGCTGAAAGACTATGGACGCAGGCTGTTGGCGGTCCAAAATGAGGGAAGGTATACGGGCTTCCCACTAAGAAATTACACCGCTATAAGTGTGGAATGCAAGGAATAGGCACTTCCACGCAAGCGGAGCAACTTGATGGGGAGAGCCTCTCCTCTGTGCGGGAGAATGTGGCAAAGCTCACAGCCGAGCTAGAAGCCTCCAAGGAAAGAGAAAGGATTAGAGATGCTCAGTACATTGGCATACAAGAGCAGCTCAATCTCTCTTGGCTTCTGGCACTTTTCCGATTCCCCGGTCTCGTGAGTCATCGCCAGAGGCTCTCCTTCCCCGTGCTACTTCCTCCCGTCCTCCCCCTTATCATCCCTCCGGTCCTACACAACTACACCCTTTTCCATACCGTCTTCATGATGAAACTTCATCAGACGATGACGATAATGATGTACAAACTAATCCTTGACTTGTAATAATAGTTAACTTATTTTGGTTAGCTTATGTATAAGTTCTATTGAACTTTATACTTTGTTACTTTTAATGTTTTTATTGTTGTTGTTGTTGTTGTTTATTGTTGTTGTTGTTATTGTTGTTGTTGTTGTTATTGTTGTTGTTGTCGTTGTTGTTGTTGTTTATGGCATAAAATGCCATAAACTGCCATAAAATGCCATAAACGAATTTGGTTTGTTGTTGTTGATGTTGTTATTGATGTTGTTGTCGTCGTTGTTGTTGTCCGTTATGGCATAAAATGCCTGTTTAGGATTTTGGTAAGCTGGCAGGTGGTGTAGCTGCCAAAACAGGCAGTTTATGAAAAAAATGAACCAAGAAAAGCGACCAACGTTGGTCTCCAGTTGGTCGCTTTTCACTGGAAAAAAAATAATTTTCTGGAAAATAGCGACCAACGTTGGTCGCTATTTAACCCAGATTTTAAAATTGTGCAAATATAGCGACCAACGTTGGTCGCTTATTGTAAAATAAAAAATTTGTTCTTCAATATAGCGACCATGGTTGGTCGCTTAATTAAAATAAAGATCATAATATTAATTATATGGCGACCAAAGTTGGTCTCCATTGTCCAGATTATAATAAATAAAAATACCGTAATTTATATGTGGCAACCAACGTTGGTCGCTAATTGGTCTCTATATGTTCTACTCGGAATGTTTGGTCCTTTTACCTTAGAGACCAAAGTTGGTCGCTAATTAGCGACCAACGTTGGTCGCTAAGGTAAAGGGACCAGCTGAATATGGACCAGGCCTGTTTGATCGCTTTTGACCAAAAAGAGACCAATTTTCATCGCTTTTTGTGATCGCTTTTTTCCGGATTTCTAGCAGTGATAATGGATTGATATTTTGGTTACTTTATGCAAACCAAAGAATCCAAATACTATGAGGAAAATGGATATTTGAGACTAAAGGAGCTCAAAGGCTATTACTTCGGACAAGTAAGTACTTTAAGGACTTTGTTGCAGCGACAAATACTGATGCATGTTTATGCACACATAACTTTAGCAACATTATAGTGAATTCATTGCTAAAAATCTTAAAAATTAAACTCAACAATAACCATAACAATAACAACAACAAAAAATCCAGCTTAATCTCATACGTAGGGTCTGGGAAGGGTAATGTGTACGTACTTTACCTCTACCCAATAAAGACAAAGAAATTGTATCCGATGGACCTTTTAAATTTATATCTTAAAAATAATCAATGGTTGATATTTACTTCATATTTTTTTCAACGTTATCTAACAATGAATTTATTGATTGATCTTTAAAATATAATCAACTTTTACATCTCTTCAGTTGTTGGCTGATCAAATGATGTTTGTTTTTGAAGTATGGAGTCAGCGTACAAATTAAAAGAGAATGGATAAAATATTTACCCGGGCATAATAATATTACGCTTCAACTGATCTTTGGAAACAATAGTACTGCATTAAGCATATAAAGTTTCAAAAATTAGCCACAACACTGCAACAAAGAGTGATGGATTCTACGTTTCAGGAACAAACCTTGAATAAAGTACTGTATCAAGGCAAGTATATTTCAATATAAAGAAGTAAGAGGAGATGAATGGGAAGATACTGTTTTTTGATAACGAAGAGAAACATAGTTGCTAGCTCCTATGGTTCAGTTTCATCCCTGTCACGATCCCAATTTTTCTCTGTAGGATGTCGTGACGGCACCTAGCCTCTAAGATTAGGTAAGCCTAACACTTAATAAATAGAAGATTCAACCATCAAATGAAAAATACAAGATAAAAATATTATACAAATTACAATTCTCAAAACCGGTAGTACAAGTCATAAGCTCTATTGGGTTTGCTCGAAAATCCCTAAATGCAACTGTACGGAATGGAATTAAACAGTACAATGAAAATATCAAAAGGTGACTCCGAGGCCTGTGAACGCGACGGCAGGTTTACCCTGAGTCTCCGCAGCTTGACCAGCCAGCTAATAATCAACAACAATCATGGCACCTAGATCTGCACAAAAATATGTAGAAGCGTAGTATGAACACCAAAATGGTACCCAGTAAGCATCAAGATTAACCTCGGTGGAGTAGTGACGAGGGACAGTCAAGACGCCTACTGGACTAAACACTGAGCAAGTGTGTAGATGAACTAACAGCGAAACAATATTAATATAAAGCTAAGAAGAATAAGGAATACAAAACAATACTTGCAATGATACACTAGTAACAACAATATTCAATAGAAAGCAGTTAGGTAATAATGTTGTAGAGTAACTAATCACAGTCTAAGTCCGGGAAAACCAGATAAAGGGAAAACCAACAACAACTCAATAAGAACAACCGCTTTCACACCAAATCTGTTCAAGCATTTCCACGAGGTACCTAACCTCATAATAACAACTCACGGGTCCCAATTCATAAACCCTAATCACTTGGCATCTTGTGCCCACATTACAACGCATACTGCACGAATGATTCACGTGCCAATAGAACATTCCTCACACAGAAGGCAAGAAGACAAGAGTACGTATAATGGTTAATGATGTCAGGATTCACCTTTTAAAATCAATATGGGTGATTTAACTATGTGTATGCATGTGCAAGTGTTCTACCATAATTCCAGTCAATAAACAAGAGTAGAGACAATGAATGAAACATAAGAAACGATCACCACAAAATGTACAGTGTAATAAAAGCAGCAATGAAGTTTGAAGCAACGACCAGCACAACAAGAGTAGCTACATAGAACTGAGCAAATAGTGCAACACGGAGGAAAACAATTAATAGTATGCTAAGAAAAACAACAATCAAAGACAAGTGCACAGAAAAGGGAAAATGACTACAAGAGCCCTCCCGAGGTACCGCCTCGTAGTCTCAAATAGTAAAATGAATCACAACTTTTCTTATATCACCGCGAGAGCCTTTATATTTAGTTTAGAAAATTATTTTCCCGAAATAGCATCCCGTGTTTTAGCCAACCTTATCACATCGCATAGCTTCTAGTAGTTTCCCTACTAGCCACGCGTTTCAAGCTTACCTTTTCTCACTGCATGCGTTTCAACACTCAGACCTTATACCACCGCATGCGTATCAATAATAACAACAGCACGACAGAAACCTCGTGCAACACAATAACAACTGCACGGCAAAAATCTCGTGCAAACACAATAACAACCGCACGGCAGAAACCTCGTGCAAACATATAACAACCGCACGGCAGAAACCTCGTGCAAACAACATAAAAATTCTCTCAACAAAACACGTATGCCAAAAATATAACCACTCAAATAAATGACTTTTATATGCCCACATGCCATAACATTTCCTCAAAACAGTTTCAATATCACAAACACACATAGCCCTCGACTCAATAACACTGGATACAACAGCAACAGCAACAATAACACGAGAATACGACAAGTAAATCAACTCAGTAACTTCAGAATACAAAGAAAATGGAAGAACGAACTCACAAAGAAAAACACAACAGGAAATAATGGTACAACATAGCAATAGCTTAATAAGGAAGAGATAATGTGTAGTGATGATTCCACAAAAGTACAATTCAACGGTAAGAGAGATAACATGAATCAATAATTTCAAATAAAGATAAGTCGAAAATGATAAGGGATAACAAAACTTCATTTAGGGTTGATCAATTACGGAAGAGATACAACAAATTCAATTAAGGATAAGCAAATTATATAAAAAGATAATAATAACTTCAACTAATCTTAAGCAATTATGAGAAAGATAATAATAACTTCAATAAAAGATAAACAATTACGGAAAGGATAGCACGGCAATAAAAGAGGCAACAACTTCAGTTAAGGCACATAAGAGTTTAATCGACAATAAGGGTAAAATATGAAGCAATAAATTCCAAATAAGACATGTAAGGATGAATTTAGTAAATGAGGAATTTAGCATGACAAAACAACTTCATATTTAATGGACATAAGAACCTAAGAGCACTAAACGGTCAAATTTTCACAAATAAGTCCGAGCACGTACTCATCACCTCGTATACTCGTCCTTCACATGACACAATTAGCACCAAGGACTCAAATCCTAAGGGTTAGTTTCCCCCACACAAAGTTAGGAAAGATACTTACCTCAAAGAAGCTAGACTGATACTCTAAAAGCGCCATCCCGCTCAAATCATCCTCCGAACGGCTCGAAAGTTGCTTTTTAGCCAAAAGCAACTCAAAATCATCAAATAGTACCATAGGAAGCAAACATAATCGATAAAGGTCGATTTTTTACACATTTACCCAAAGTCAACCAAAAAAAATCCGAGCCCGCACTTCAGAACCCAACAAAACTCACAAAATCAGACAACTCATTCAATTAAAAGTCCAACCATACTAGTTTCACTCATTTCCGACTTCGAATCGATGTTCAAAACTCAAGAATTCGCTCTATGAAACTTTAGTCAAAAAAAATCCCAACTTTCTCTTTGAAATCATCAACCAAATGCTAAAAATGAAAATAGATTCATGAAATATAAACAAAATCGAGTAGAAAACACTTACCCCAATCCATATGGTAAAAATTACCTCAAAAATCGCTTCAATCCGAGCTCCATAACTCCAAATATGCAAAAATGGTCGAAACCTCCGAAATAGAGTACTTTATAATCACTGGGTGAATTAATGAATCGTGATCGTGGAAATACCCTCGCGATCGCGAGCAAGAAAAATACACTGCCTCTGAATAACTTTACGCGATCACAGCAATGGCACGCGAACGCGATACACAAAGCCCACAAAACTACGTGATCGTGGGAACAACATCACGAACGCGAAGAGGAAACCTGCCTCCTGACCAGCTCAGCCCATAACACTATGCTAACGCGTAGATGCAATTGCGAACGCGATGAAGACCAACCCCTCCCTAGGAAAACGCGTTTGTGCTGTCATGGGCAGCTTTCCAGCCATGCCCCATGACCCCTTGGACGCGCCCCGTGGCGTCCTGGCAAGCCTCCCAACGCCTAGCGCCACGGTCGGCCCTGTAATCTTGGCAGCTCCAAGTGACAAGTGCGCAAGCGCCTCTGTCACCCCACTGACAGCCAGCGCCCCCGCCCAGCCACAGGCAGATGCCCACAGCCCGCGCGCGCAGACAACGCCGCGCGCGGACCCTGAGCCGAATGACAAAGTTGCTGCTGACGAACTTGTTTCTACTTTGTGGAAGACTAAGTCCTTTTCTTTGTAAATATAGAATAGATTTACTTTATTTTCTTTCAGTATGATTTTACAACTTTCTTAGGTCAACTCTTGTAACTTTGGTTTATTTATTTTAAGCATTATTAGGGGGGTATAAGCATTCAAACATTCAAGCAAGCAATCATTTTTCTGTACTGGTGTCTCGCCCCCTCGACACCGCGTAGCTTTTGTAATAGCCTTTCATTTATACAAGCAAGCTCTTTTCTCAATTTTCTCTACAAGCTCTCAATTCTCTCGTTACTCACGATATTAGTTTTCTCGCACGGCACTGACAATCTAGTCTAGCGTGCAGAGGGGACCCCAGTTGGCGGACGGCAATCGTACTGACATCGATTGCTTAGCCTTACGTCGCCCTTCCAAAGAACCTCAGGAATGCGCCATGTAATAGTACTCATGCGAATGCGGAGAGCAAATTCCACAGCAGAGCAAAACACCTTTCGCAATCGCGGCTATACCTTTGCCATCGCGAAGAACACCAAAAATAACAGGTAACAGCATAAAACCAGCAATGCAAACACCATTTGAAAGGATCCGAACTATGTTCGAAACTCACTCGAGCCACCCGGGACCCCGTCTGAATATACCAACAAATTCGATAACATATTATGGACCTACTCGAGTCCTTAAATCACACATAACAACATCGAAACGACGAATCGTACCTCAATTCGAACTTAAACGATCTTTTTACTTTCAACTTCCAAAACTCGCACCGAAACATATCAAATCAACCCGAAATGAGCTCAAATTTTGCACACACGTCCCAAATGACATGAAGAAGCTATTCAAATTCTCGGAACCACAATCCCAATCTGATATGTTCAAAGTCAACTTTCGGTCAAAATTTATGAACTTTCCAAACCTTCAGATTTCTAACTTTCGCCAATTAGCGCCAAATTCTTCTAGAGATATCCAAATGCAAATCCGGGCTTACGCCCAAATCCAAAATCACCATCCGGACCTAACAGAACTATCAAAACTCCATCCCAGAATCAAACACATAAAAGTCAAACTTGGTCAACTCTTACTGCTTAAGCTTCTAAAACAGGAATCCTCCTCCCAAATTGATCCTGAATCATCCGAAAGCTGAAGTTGGTCATACACGCAAGACATAACACATAATACGAAGCTGCTCGAGACTTTATGACACCGAACGGGACGTTAATTCTCAAAATGATCGGCGGGGTCGTTACAATCCCTCTTGCCTCACCTTCGTAGAGTGATAGGCAAAATCAAGAAGATGTGATCTAACAATATCAATCTTAACACCCCGAAGCCCAAAGCGAATGCATCATTCCTCACTCTCTCGGTCTCGTGTTGATAACCTTTGAGTTTGGTGACCAACATATTCAAAACTCGTAGCGTCGATATTTTGAACTCACCACAATCATTAGCCTCAGTAATTCCCACAAGGAGCTTAAAAGATGATAAAAATCAAGTAGACATTCAGAAAGCAAAAATGAAAAAAAAAAAAAAAAAAAAAAAAAAAAAAAGAAGCTCCCCAAAGTGAACTATAATATGATCAAAATGCCATGAACGTTCACATGCAGCTCCAACAGAATGCTATATCAACAGGGTCAACTGATTTTGTGCTCCATGAAAAAGAAATAGAAATTTTAAGCATAAAGTTTTTGTAAGCAATTTAGTATAAAACTAATAGTAAAAAGTACGTTTTTATAAATTCATTTTATCAAATGTAGTTCCGAATGCTTGAGCTCTAAGATACTAAAATCAAACCTGCAAAAGTCTTCAATTAAAAAGAGCTAGTAATCTACCAAAGTATCATTAACCAAAAAAAAAAAAGGAAAAGGCAGTTACTTCTAGTTTACTTCTTCATTGAGAAGCAGCAGTTGTGGCAGCGTCAAAGTTCATTTCTCTAATTTTTGTTTTACTCTATATCAAAGAAGAACTAAAAATTGAAATATTAGATATTTGTTTGGCCTAATTGCTTATTAGATTTTGTCATATTACAAAAAACAAAAAAGAACAAAAATCAAAAAAACTAGACGTGTCAAATAAATGAATTATTACTTGCAACAATCATAGTGAACTGTACTGTGATTCGAAATACAATTTTAAAGCTATGATTGCTCTTAAAGATCAGTTTTAAGATATGCATTCACGAGAAGAACATTATTTAAAACGTGGTTTACGTTATGTACTTATTCAAATATCATTTGGTGAATGAGTCAGGCATATAATCAAACATCTTGGGTGCATTGTCTACTTCAATAATTATCATTAAGACTACTCAATAAACACACGATTAAAAGAAAGAGGAAGAAAAAGTAAAAAACATAACTGAAAAAATAGGTGCATCTTCGTTCATCTTCTGCTTTCTCTCAAAAAGAGAAGAGATTGTGACACAAGCAGTTGTGCAGATTATTCATCCTCATCTTTCCTTGTTCGTGTCTTCCTTTTTCGAAATTGTATCTATAGATAAAGTTATTCTTATAGAAATAAATAACAATATAGCACAAATTAAGAGACCTAATCTTACAGCGGCAATTTTGATACCTTGCAATCAGGTACGGTCACTCAAGAAATTATTCAAAATAATCAAAAACTAACACCCAAGAAATCAAGTTTTGCAATATCATCAAACATCTTGGGTGCATAGTCCACTTCAATGGGAATTTAGAAATTACCAACAGAAGAAGTTCAAGTTTAGCATGTAAAACAGACTACTATGAGAATTTAGAGAGAAAAAGAAGTGATATTCCATTTTATTTTGAAATCCTACGTTAGAGCCCAGGTTCCTAGAAATCCTGCCTTACACTTCCCGATGGTTCCACCAGCTTTGTACTGTTTTTTAGGTCAAAGACGCCTAAAAAACCTCCTTCCTTGCGCAGGGAGGAGTTATATTATGTGTGGGATTCAGAATATAATTTTAATTTCAAAATTACTGTTTCTTTAAAAAAATATATATATAAATATTTTGTTATTTTGAAATTTAAATTCAAAAAATAAACTAATTTTACCTAACTTAACTAATGTTGTCTTTAAATTGCCGCATGGCATTTTCTTAACGCGATACTTGGCAATTTTCAAGGCTGACTTCTTTCCTTTTAATAATAGATAGATTCTCACTTTTTAATTTTTTTTAACTTTAAGTCCTCATTTTATTTCTATCATTATATCTTACATTATGAGTAATTATTTTCGAAAGGTAACTTCAATTGATTTTAATTAGCGTATAATTTCTTTCTTTTTTTATGCAACGATATAAATTTATATATTAGAGTACAATCTGAACAATAACTTCTATTGGGTTTTGAAAAATAATTAAATGGCATGATTGATAGTCATTTTGAGTCGAATAGCATAGGTTGAATGTTGAAGGTTTTTCTTTGAAAATAATTGTCATATAACACAACAATTAAAAAAAATTAATTCAAGAATAATACAAGTAAATTAATCTAGTCAAACAAATAATATATAGTAGTTAAGCTACTCTTTAAACAAATTTTAATACTGGAGGCGCTCTTTCATGAAATGTTATTTTCTTATAACGATCAGACCGGTCGTTTCGCTTTTTAGGTCCTCGCTCCCCTAAATAAGACTCCCCGTATGTGATTTTACTATTTTATAACTTGCGGGAATGGTTAGTTCAGGATTTGGAAGGGTTCGGGTTAAAATCGGAACATTCGGTTCCTTAAGGTTGGCAAAAAGGGCTAAGTTTGACTTTAGTCAAAATTTTGAGTAAAATGACCTCAGAACTAGGATTTGACGGTCCCAACAGGTTCGTATGATAATTTTGGACTTGGGCATATGTTCGGATCGGATTTTGGATGACCCGGGAGCCTTTCGGCGCTTAATATTGATAGTTAGCACCTTGAAGGTTTTAAAGTTCTTTAAATTTGGTTTAGAGTAGGTTTTGGTGTTATCAAGGTTCATTTGGGATTTCGAATCTAAAAATAGTTCCGTATGGTGATTTAAGACTTGCACGCAAAGTTTGGTGTCATTCCGAGTAGTTTAAGTATGTATCGGCGCGTTAGGAGTAAGTTAGAAGAGCTTGAAGTTCATAAGTTGATTCAATTTGGCTTGGAGTTTGATTCTTAGACTTGATGTTGTTTTATGCATTCCGAGGGTGTGAGCGAGTCCGTTTTATGATTTCAAACTTGTTGGTATGTTTGGGCGGGGCCCTGGAGCCTCGGGTGTTAATCGGACGAGGCGCCAAGTTTTGGACTTATAGGAAATGCCTGAAGCATCCAGCTTCTGATGTAATTGCACTTGTGGAAGGCCAACGGCAGGTGCGATCTCGCAGGAAACAAGAAACCGCAACTGCGGAAGCGGTCCAGCAAAGACTGCCCAGGAATCGCAGTAGCTGGGGGAGGCGCACACCTACGGAGGCGCAGGTGCGAAGCAGACGATCGCAGAAGCGGGAGAAGGTGCGATGTGCTCACCGCACAAGCGGTCTCACAGAAGCGAGCCGCTGGTTGCAGAAGCGAGGAAGCCAGCTGAGGGGAGGACCACATCTGCGAGACCCTTTACGTAGATGCGGCCAAGAAGCCACAGAAGCGTAAGTCCTTGAGGCAATGAGCTTCATTTATTACGGGACTTAAGCCATTTCTAACCCATTTCTCTCACTTTTGGGCGATTTTGGAGCTTCTTGAGAGGGGTATTCACCTAGCAACTTGGAGATAAGTAAATTCTATCTAATGTAAATTAAATACACAGATTATGGGTAGATTTTAACAATTAAATTTGTGACAATTATGGGTTTAGATGAAAATCTAGGTTTTGATAAAAATGGGGTTTAACCACGAAAATGATTATGGAATTGAGTGAAAATTATATATTTGAGTTCCTGAGGTTATGGGTAACAACTTTCTTCAAAAATTTCCGGAATCCGGGATGAATTTTAGGAATCCTTGGGATTGGGTAATCACTCCAATAGTTCGAATATGAACTTTTGAACATATATTGATTGATTTATACAACATTTGACTAGTTTCGGATTGTCCGGCACCGATTTGAGGCTTTAGAGTGAATTTTAGGCCAGAAAGTGAGCTTTAAGACGAGGTAAGTCTCTTGTCTAACCTTGTAAGAGGGAATTTACCCCATAGTTGATTTAAGTTAATGGTTGCTTCTAATTGTGGGGGGCTACGTATGTACGATGTGACGAGAGTCCATGCGTAGTTATTAATTATGCTTATGTCCGGGTAGTATTAGGACCCAAATCATGAATTATTTGAAATGTTTACACCCTACTTGTTAATTAAAGCGCCTAAATTATACTAGAACTTGTTAGAGGGATTGTGAAAGACCGTTAATGGAATTTGTATTACATTGTATATTAGCCTTTAATAACGTTTAAGTCAAATGCTTATAAAGTATCCTCTCTTCTTGTGGAGCGGGCCGAACGCCTCATCAGTAGATAGATGCATCTATGGTTCGTGCCGCTCGAGCGGCAGTGTACACATTATTCTGGATCGGGTGATACGACCACGGCATAATCACGCGTGATAATACTCGGAGTTTAATTATACATTTGAAATTATTTCATGGCTTGATAAGTTGAAATCATACATGATGAATTAATTTGGGAATTTCTATGTGTGAAAGAATTATTTATTTTCTACTTGTTAATGAGTTAGTATTATTATCATCCATATAACAAATGCTTATTTAGAACTTTTATACTGCTATTGTAAGCCCATAGTAAGTGTCGATGTCTACCTCTCGTCACTACTTCTTCGAGGCTAGACTTACTTACTGGGTACATGTTGTTTATGTACTCACGCTACACTTCTGCACTAACCGTGCAGGATCTGAGGCAGGTGCATCTGGTGGACATACCAGCGTGCATCCCCGTTACCCGGAGGCCTAGTGGTGAGCTGCTTCCTAAACCGTTTCGCAGCACCTAGAGTCTCTCCCTTGCTGACCTTTTCTGTCTATTTTTATTTCAGACAGTAGCTAGAGTTTGTATAATTTATTAGTGCTCATACACATGGTTTGGTAATTCCTCATGAGGGGATCTGTTCCCGGGAGTACCCTCAAAAAAAGTGACACCAGGTCTTGGCACACACACTAACAGATTTTATGGTTTTGGATTATTACTATTGTTATGATTGCACTCAGCACCTTTCGTTTTATTTATTCAAATCTGTTGTTCCTAATCTCTTAACTAATGAAATTTAAACACTTCGAGATTTATTAAAAAGAGGAAATGACATGGCGGTAGCGTTGGGCGCCATCACGGCATATAAGAGAATTAGGTCGTGACATTTCTTTTGCATCTTTATTTTAGAATGTGTTTAAATTAAGCGTTAAATTTTGAACTAAAATCGAACTTATTTGCTTTATGAATGAAAGGCCTATTCAAATTAATCAAAAACTAATCGAACCGACCCATTATTCCTAATCTGTCTTTGTAGCTAGTATACTAGATGTATAACATGTTGGCACCCGGAACCTTCGAATCATGTATCCGCCTTTGTATCTACATATCCTTAAAATCGCGTACAAATATAATTATTATTCATTTTAAGGGTAAACAAATTACTTACTTAAAAAATAAATTGTTATCTTTAAATAATTTAACCCCCGCATGTTATACACGTAAAACTATAATAGCTTTTGCATAATTTAATATCAATATTACTTACAGAAATCAAATATTGCGTTAGTTATGCGATGATGAATTTTTCTTATACAGCCAACAAAAATTATATTATTTTGGCAAGATTTTATGTTGTTATTAATTCTTCCAATATACAATCAAACGATCCCAAATCTGTTATGAGTTTATGTCGTAGATAAAGCTATTATTCTATGCTACTAGAAAAAGTAAAAGGGATAACTATTCTGTCACTTTATTTTTGAGGATCTAGATGACACGTCAGTTCTGACCTATTCCACATATTTTATGGCCTGTGACTTTCCTCAACTTTAATTTTGTTTAATAAGCTTCAATTGTTACACAAGGTCTTAGCATACACATTAGCAGAAAAAAAAAAAAAAAAAAAAAAAAAAAAAAAAAAAAAAAAAAAAAAAAAAAAAAAAAAACACATTAGCAGATTTTATGGTTTTGGATTATTTCTATTGTTATGATTGCACTCAACTGCTTTCATTTTATTTATTCAAATTTATTGTTTCTTAATCTCTTAACTAATGAAATTTAAATTCCTGGAAATTTATTAAAAAGAGGAAATCACATGGGTAGTCCTCTGTTGGCTAGCCTAACGGCGACGTTGTGCGCCATCATGGCTTATAAGAGAATTGGGTCGTGACAACATATTATTAGAGCACTAGGTTCATATAGGTCTCACAAGTTATGAGCAGGCCTAATAGAGTCTTGCGGATCGGTGCAAAGACATCCGTACTTATCTTCGAGAGGCTATAGGGTGTTAGAAAATTACTCTTTTTTCATCTCCTATCATGCAGTTGATGTGGTACTAAGTGTGTTTCTCTTATTCTCTCACAGATGGTGAGAACGCACGCAACAGATGTTCCAGACCATGGAGGAGCTGCTCCCCCGGTTGCTAGAGGCCGAGTTAGAGGTCGAGGGAGGGCTCCAGCCGGTGATAGGGGACGAGGACGTCCCAGAGTTGCTCCAGCGATGCCACTAGTGCACCCAGTAGAGGATCCTATTATTAAAGGAGCAGGGCGAGGTGTCTGCAGCAGATCCAGCCTTAGTGGATTTCATGTCAGCACCGGGATTCCAGGAGGTCATGGGCCGTATGTTGCGGTTCATGGATTCTATGACTTAAACTGGTCTATTTCTAGCAAACCCAGCCACATCTCAGGCGGGAAGGGGAGCACATACCTCTACCGCTCAGGCTCCAGGGCATGCAACTGCCGTGTATCAGACCCCGGGTGCACTACCCGTCGCAGAGCTCAGCCAGTTGCAGCAGCTATACTTGAGCCCGGACCAGCTGCGGCAGGAGATCCGCAAAAGCTATTGGATAGATGGACCAAGCTTCATCGTCCTGCCTTCGGAGGTGAGCGACATAAGGACCCCCAGTACTTTATTGACTGGTGCAGGGATAGACAACACAATATGGGGATATTGGAGTCCCACAGGGTGGACTTTACCACCTTTCAGCTGGAGGGTAGGGCCCGGAGATGGTGGCAGTCAAATCTTCTCGGCAGACCAGCAAGTTCTCCTCCAATGAATTGGGATCAGTTCACACGCCTCTTCTTGGACAGATACATTCCACCCTCTCAGAGGGAAGAGTTGTGGTTTCAGCTCGAGCAGCTTCAGGAGGGCCCGATGTCGGTGATCGACTATGAGGCGAGATTCTCTGAGTTGTCTCGCCATGCACTTATGATGCTTTCTACAGATGCAGAGAGAGTGCGGAGGTTTGTTACCACTTTGCACTCAGGTATCCAGGCCACTATGGCTCGAGAGGTGGAGATGAGAACTTCTTGCGGGATAGTTATGGAGATAGCTCGGTGGATCGAGGGTGTCTGTCAGTGGAGCCGAGAGCAGGCGACGAGGGATAAGCGGTTTTGATATTCTGGAGAGTTTAGTGGTGCCCGGCTGGGGGCAGGGGTCAGTTCGTGGGGTCAGTCTAGCAGGCCCATATATACAGCACAGCCGCCTCCTCGGGGTGCTCCAGTGAGGCCCTATTTCAGCGCCATGACAGAGAGTTACTACCGCCCACCAGCTATTCAGGGTTCCTTGGAAAATTCTTCAGAAATAGTTGTGTCCTTCAGTGAGTATTCAGGCCATCAAGGTCAGACTTCAGGCCAGCAGTCCACCGTGTTGATAGGTTGTTTCAAGTGCGGGGATCTCAGTCATGTGCAGAGGTTCTGCCCCAGGCTAAGGAGCAAGGCAGTGCAGCAGGGTCAACAGCCTATGATTACAACACTAGCTGACCTACCAGTCGTCTAGCCGCCCAGAGGCGGGGGGCAGGTGGGTAGGGGCCATCCTAGAGGTGGAGGCTAGTTAGGTGGCGCTCCAGCTAGGTTCTGTGCTTTTCCACCCCGACCAGATGCAGTGGCCTCAAATGCCGTGATCACTAGTATTATTTGCAGTAGGGATGCTTCAGTACTATTTGACCTAGGATCTATATAATCATATATTTCATCTTTGTTCGCTCATTGGGTGTTCCTCGTGAGTCCTTGGGTACTCTTGTTTATGTGTCCACTCCTGTGGGCGATTTTGTTATTGTGGATCGGATATACTGGTCCTGCATTGTTACATTCTGTGGTTACTAGACTAGATTAGATCTTCTGTTGCTCGATATGACCGACTTTGAGGTTATCCTAGGCATGGACTGGTTGTCTCCATATGACGCCATCCTTGATTGCCATGCCAAAACTGTTACCTTGGCAATGCCAGAGTTGCCTAGATTGGAGTGGAAGGTTTCATCTGTCAGTGCATCTAGTTGGGTTATTTCTTTTCTGAAGGCTCGACACATGGTCGAGAAGGGTTGTCTGGCTTATCTAGTCTATGTTCGGGATACTACCACAGAGACTCCGGCGATCGACTCAGTGCCTGTGGTCCAGGAGTTCTCCGATGTGTTTCCTTCAAATCTTCCAGGCATGCCACCAGATCGTGATATTGTTTCTGTATTGATTTGGCTTCAGGTACACAACCAATATCTATCCCACCGTATCACATGGCTCTGAAAGAGTTAAAGGAGTTGAAGGAGCAGCTTGAGGAGTTGCTAGCAAAAGGGTTCGTCAGATCGAGTGCATCGCCTTGGGGTGCACCAGTATTATTTGTGAAGAAAAAAGATGGAACTATGCGGATGTGCATTGATTACTGCCAGTTGAAAAAAGTCACCATTAAGAACAAGTACCCGTTGCCGCGTATTGATGACTTGTTTGACCAGTTGCAGGGTGCTAGGGTGTTCTCTAAGATCAACTTGAGATCGGGGTACCATCAGTTGAAGATTCGGGATTCGGATGTTCCGAAGACTGCTTTCTGGACTAGATATGACCATTATGAGTTTCTAGTGACGTCCTACGGTTTGACTAACGCCCCGAAGGCATTTATGGATTTGATGAATAGGGTGTTCAGGCCATATATTGATTCATTTGTCATTGTCTTCACTGTAGACATTTTGATCTACTCGCGTAGTATGGAGGAGCACGAGCGGCATTTAAGAGTGGTACTTCAGACCTTGTGGAAACAGAAGCTATATGCTAAGTTCTCCAAGTGTGAGTTTTGGCTAAAATCTGTAGCATTCTTGGGGCATGTTGTATCAGGCGAGGGTATTAAGGTTAATCCCAAGAAGATTGAGGCAGTTCAGAGTTGGCCTTGTCCTACCACAGCGACTGAGATCAGGAGCTTCTTGGGGTTAGCAGATTATTATCACCGATTGTGGAGGGTTTCTCATCTATTGCAGCACCTTTGAATAGAGTGACCCAAATGGGTGCTCCGTTCTGATGGTCCGATGATTGCGAGGCGAGCTTTCAGAAGATCAAGACCGTATTAACTTCAGCACATGTGTTAGTATTGCCTTCCGGTTCAGGGATGTATATTGTGTATTGCAACACTTCATGCGTTGGTTTGGGTTGTGTATTGATGCAGGAGGGCCGAGCTATTGCATATGCTTCACGTCAGTTCAAGCCCCATGAGAAGAATTACCTTGTACATGATTTGGAGTTGGTCGCGATTGTTCAGGCTCTTAAGATCTTGAGGCATTATCTTTATGGGGTGTCCTGTGAGGTTTACACCAATCATTGCAGCTTGCAGCACTTGTTCAAACAGAGGGATATCAATTTGAGGTAGCGCAGGTGGCTTGAGTTACTAAAAGACTATGATATTACCATCCTTTATCATCTGAGCAAGGCGAATGTAGTTTCGGATGCCTTGAGCAGAAAGACGGAGAGTATGGGTAGTTTGGCCTCATTTTAGCAGAGGAGAGATCATTAGCTTTGGACATTCAGTCCTTGGCTAACAGATTTGTGAGGTTGGATATTTCAGAGTCCAGCCGAGTTCATGCATATGTCGTTGCTCAGTCTTCACTATTCGAGCAGATCAAGGCTCGCCAGTTTAATGATCCGCACTTGTTGGTTCTCAGAGAGGTGGTACTACAGGGTGGTGCCAAGGAGGTTACTATCGGTGAGGATGGTGTTCTAAAAAACCAGGGTCGCCTATGTGTTCCTAATGTTGATAGCTTGAGGGAGAAGATCCTAGAGGAGGCACACAGGTCTTGGTATTTTATTCATCCAGGTGCTACGAAGATGTATCGCGACCTGAGGCAACATTATTAGTGGCGGTGGATGAAGAAGGACATAGTTGAGTATGTGGCGAAGGGCCTAAATTGCCAGCAGGTCAAGTATGAGCATTAGAGGCCAGGTGGCCTACTTCAGCAGATGACTATACCTGAGTGGAAATGGGAGCGCATTACTATGGACTTCGTAGTTGGGTTGCCCCTGACCTTGCGGAAGTTTGATGCGGTTTGGGTTATTATTGACAGGTTGACCAGGTCGGCACACTTCATTCCGGTTGTGACCACGTACTCTTCAGAGAGGTTGGCCCAGATTTATATTCAGGAGATTGTTCGGTTGCATTGTGTATCTGTTTTCATTATATCAGATAGAGGCCCTCAGATTACTTCGCATTTCTAGAGAGCAGTACAGAGTGAGTTGGGGACCCATGTAGAGCTCAGCACAGCCTTTCATCCACAAACCGACGGGCAGTCGGAGCCGACAGTTTAGATCTTGGAGGATATGCTCAGAGCATGTGTGATTGACTTCGAAGGGTAGTGGGATCGATTCTTGTCTTTGGCCGAGTTTGCTTACAACAACAGTTATCAGTCCAGCATCGAGATGGCTCCATTAGAGGCTTTATATGGTCAGCGATGTCGTTCTCCCATCGGATGGTTTGAGCCCGGTAAGGCTAAGTTGTATGGTACTGATTTGGTGAAGGATGCCTTGGAAAAGGTAAAGTTGATTCAGGAGAGACTTCCCACAGCACAGTCCAGATAGAAGAGTTACGCGGATCAGAAGGCACGTGATTTATCTTTTATAGTGGGCGAGAAAGTTCTCTTGAAGGTCTCGCCGATGAAGGGGATCATGAGGTTCGGAAAGAAGGGCAAGTTGAGCCCAAGGTTTATATGCCTGTTCGAGGTGTTGAGACGAGTTGGGGAGGTTTCTTATGAGCTTACTTTGCCTCCCAGTCTATCGGGAGTTCATCCGGTTTTTCACGTGTCTATGCTCCGGAAGTATCATGCCGATAGGTCGCATGTGATGGACTACAGCACGGTTCAGTTAGATGAGAGCCTGGGTTATGAGGAGGACTCAATTGCCATTGTTGACAGACACATTCGCCAGTTGAGGTCCAAGAAGATTTCTGCAGTAAAGGTTCAATGGAGGGGTCAACCAGTCGAGGAGGCGACTTGGGAGATCGAGGAAGACACACGGAGCAAATATCCACACTTGTTCAGCACTCCAGGTATGATTCGAGACGCGTTTGAGGACGAACGTTTGTTTAGGAGGTGGAGAATGTAACGACCCGACCGGTCATTTTACTTTCTAGGTACCCCTTCCCATAAATAAGACTTCTCATATGTGCTTTTACTATTTTATGACTTTCGGGGATGGGATGGTTAGTTCGGTATTTGGAAGGGTTCGGATTAAAATTAGAACACTCGGTTCCTTAAGTTTGGCAAAAAGAGCTAAGTTTGACTTTGGTTAACGTTTTGAGTAAACGGCCTCGGAATCGGTATTTGACGGTCCCAATAGGTTCGTATGATGATTTTGAACTTGGGCGTATGTTCGGATCAGGTTTTGGATAACTCGAGAGCGTTGCGGGCGCTTAATATTGATAGTTGGCACCTTGAAGGTTTTTAAGTTCTTTAAATTTGGTTTAGAGTAGGTTTTGGTGTTATCGAGATCTGTTTGATATTCCGAGCCTTGGAATAGTTCTGTGTGGTGATTTAAGACTTGCATGCAAATTTTGGTGTCATTCCGAGTAGCTTAAGTATGTTTCGGTGCGTTCGGAGTAAGTTGGAAGAACTTGAAATTCATAAGTTGATTCAATTTGGTTTGGGGTATAATTCTTAGTTTTGATGTTGTTTTATGCGTTCCGAGGGTGCGAGTGAGTCCATTTTATGATTTCTAACTTGTTGGTATGTTTGGTTGGGACCCCGGTGACCTCGGGTGTTAATCGGACGAGGCGCGGACCAAGTTTTGGACTTCGAGGAAATGGCTGAAGCATCCAGCTTCTGGTGCAATCACACCTGCGGAAGGCTAGCCGCAGGTGCGAGCTCACGAAAGCGAGCCAGCAATCGCAAAAGCGGCCAAGCAAAGGCTGCCCAGGAATCGCAGAAGCGGGGGGAGCACCGCACCTGCAGAGGCACAGGTGCGAAGCAGACGATTGCAGAAGCAGGGGAAGGCGCAGGTGCGATGTGCTCACCGCAGAAGCGGTCTCTCAGAAGCGAGCCGCTGGTCGCAGAAGCGAGGAAGCCAGCTGAGGCGCGGACCAAGTTTTGGACTTTGAGGAAATGGCTGAAGCATCCAGCTTCTGGTGCAATCGCACCTGCGGAAGGCTAGCCGCAGGTGCGAGCTCAAGGAAGTGTGCCAGCAGCCGCAAAAGCAGCCCAGCAAAGGCTGCCCAGGAATCGCAGAAGCAGGGGGAGCACCGCACCTGCGGAGGCGCAGGTACGAAGCAGACAATCGCAGAAGCGGGGGAAGGCGCAGGTGCGATGTGCTCACTGCAGAAGCGGTCTCTCATAAGCGAGTCGCTGGTCATAGAAGTGAGGAAGCCAGCTGAGGGGAGGACCGCATCTACGAGACCCTTTCTGCAGATGCTAAGGAGCCACAAAAGAGGAAGTCCTGGAGGCAGTGAGCTTCATTTGTTACGGGACTTAAGCGATTTCTAACCAATTTCTCTCACTTTTGGGTGATTTTGGAGCTTCTTGAGAGGGGTATTCACCTAGCAACTTGGAGGTACGTAAATTATATCTAATGTAAATTAAATACATAGATTATGAGTAAATTTTAACATGTAAATTTGTGAAAATTATGGGTTTAGATGAAAAATCTAGGTTTTAATAAAAATGGGATTTAACCACGAAAATAGTTGTGAATTGAGTGAAATTATATATTTGAGTTCGTGAGGTTATGAGTAACAACTTTCTTCGAAAATTTTCGGAATCGGGACACGTGGGCCCGGAAATGAATTTTAAGAATCCTTCAATTGGGGTTGGGTAATCACTCTAATAGTTAGAATATGAACTTTTGAACATATATTGATTGATTAATAGAACATTTGACTAGTTTCGAATTGTTCGGCACCGAGTTGAGGCTATAGAGTGAATTTGAGGCAGAAAGTGAGTTTTGAGACGAGGTAAGTCTCTTGTCTAACCTTGTAAGAGAGAATTTACTTCATAGGTGATTTAAGTTAATGTTTGCTTCTAATTGTGGGGGGGCTACGTACGTACAAGGTGACAAGAGTCCGTGCTTAGCTACTAAATATGCTTATGTCCAGGTAGTATTAGGACCCAAATCATGAATTATTTGAAATGTTTGCACCCTACTTGTTAAGTGCCTAAATTGTATTAGAACTTGTTAGAAGGATTGTGAAAGAACGTTAATGGAATTTGTATTACATTGTGCATTAGACTTTAATAACGTTTAAGTCAAATGCTTATAAATTGTCCTCTCTTTTTTTTGCAGCTGGCCGAACGCCTCGGCAGTAGATAGATGCATCTATAGGCCGTCTCGCTCGACTCTCGGCAGTGTACACATTATTCTAGATCGGGCATACGACCTCCGCATAATCGTGTGTGATAATACTCGGAGTTTAGTTATATATTTGATACCATTTCATGGCTTGAGAAGTTGAAATCATATATGACTGAATTAATTTGGGAATTTCCTGAAAGAATTATTTATTTCCTGCTTGTTAATGAATTATTATTATTATTATTATTATCATCTATATAACTCATGCTTATTTAGAACTTTTGTACCGCTATTGTTAGCCCATAGTAAGTGTCGATGTTGACCCCTCGTCACTAGTTCTTCGAGGTTAGACTTGATACTTACTGGGTACATGTTGTTTATGTACTCACGCTACACTTTTGCACTAACCGTGTAGGATCTGAGGCAGGTGCATCTGGTGGACATACCAGCGTGCATCCCCGTTACCCGGAGGCCTAGTGGTGAGCTGCTTCCTAAACCGTTTCGCAGCACCTAGAGTCTCTCCCTTGCTTTCCTTTTCTGTCTATTTTTATTTCAGACAGTAGCTAGAGTTTGTATAATCTATTAGTGCTCATACACATGGTTTAGTAATTCCTCATGAGGGGATCTGTTCCCGGGAGTAACCTAAAAAAAAGTGACACCAGGTCTTGGCGCGCATACACTAACAGATTTTATGGTTTTGGATTATTACTATTATTATGATTGCACTCAGCTACTTTCGTTTTATTTATTCAAATCTGATGTTCCTAATCTCTTAACTAATGAAATTTAAATACTTCAAAATTTATTAAAAAGAGGAAATCACATGGTTAGTCCACCGTTGGCTTGTCTAGCGGTAGCGTTGGGCGCCATCACGGCCTATAAGAGAATTAGGTCGTGACATTTATTTTGCATTTTTATTTTAGAATGTGTTTAAATTAAGCGTTAAAATTTGAACTAAAATCAAACTTATTTGCTTTATGAATGAAAGGCCTATTCAAATTAACCAAAAACTAATCGAACCGACCCATTATTCCTAATCTGTCTTTGTAGCTAGTATACTATATGTATAACATGTTGGTACCCGGAACCTTCGAATCATGTATCCGCCTTTGTGTCTACGTATCCTTAAAATCGTGTACAAATGTAATTGTTATCCATTTTAAAGGTAAACAAATTACTTACTTAAAAAATAAATTGTTATCTTTAAATAATTTAACCCCCACATGTTATACACGTAAAACTATAATAGCTTTTGCATAATTTAATATGAATATTATTTTACAGAAATCAAATATTGCGTTAGTTATGCGATGTTGAATTTTTTTTATACAGCTAACAAAAATTATATTATTTTGGCAAGATTTTATGCTGTTATTAATTCTTCCAATATACAATCAAACGATCCCAAATCTGTTATGAGTTTATGTCGTAGATAAAACTATTATTCTATGCTACTAGAAAAAGTAAAAGGGATAACTATTCTGTCACTTTATTTTTGAGGATCTAGATGACACGTCAGTTCTGACCTATTCCACATATTTTATGGCCTGTGACTTTCCTCAACTTTAATTTTGTTTAATAAGCTTCATATAGAATCTTCTTTTCCATTTTGTTTTTTTATTTTCTTTTCTTCTTCACAATTAAAAGACAAGTTCACTTAAATTAGAATAAAATTAAGATTTTAATTTAACGCGATGCTTAATTAAATTATTGTTAGACTATATTTTGCCCTCTTAGTTGTTCGATAATTGAGATCCATGCATATATTCTCTAATATATGTATGAAACTATGAATTATACTTGGACTTTTATTATTTCTATTTTTGTGATTATATCATTATTTAGAAACTATATATAATATGCTTTCATGTAGGATTTTTTCTATACAAGATGAAAGCATAATAAACTAAATTTTATAGTTGTTATTGTTATTGCACAAATGATTTTTATAGTCTGTTTGGTCAAGTTTTTAAAATCAGCTTACTTTGAGAAGTGTTTTTCTTAAAAATATTTTTCAGCAATTAGTGTTTGACTGTTTGGCCAGACTTTTAAAATTTCTAAGTGTATTTTTCTCAAAAGTGTTTTTCATAAAAGTGCTTTTGGAGAGAAGCTATTTTTTTCTGCCTCTCAAAAATTACTTCTGCTTCTCCTCAAAAGCATTTTTTTTCCTTCCAAAAGCTTGACTAAACACCTTAATTTTTTTAAAAAATACTTTTGACCAAAAAAAAATAAACACTTTTGCCTCAAAAGCAGCTTGGCCAAACAGTCTTCAAATTCCAGTTCCTCTAAGCAAAAACATAATCATGCTTTTTACCAAACAAAAGACAAGATTTTCTTATTAAAATCATTTTTTATCATGTTGGATTAGCAATCAAGATCATATGTGAAATACAAAGACTTCAAGTTCACCCCACCCAGTAAGTGCATAATCCACTTATTCACTACTAGAAAACAATGAAAATTAAATAATAATTTTCAATCATAGATATTAAACAAAATCAAATTTGAAACCTGGTAACACCGCCCTTTAATTCTCAAACACTAATATCCACTTCAGAACTTTGGATATGTTAATTAATGTGATAACGTTTGTTTTTAATAAATTCAATCAACTTCAACACATTATTTACGTACTTGTTTGCTAAAGCTATTATAGAAGTATTTAACATTTTGAGTTTTCGTTAGACGTAGATTTCCGTTAAGAAATAATATATTTGGTTGAAAATGTGAAGATGCGAAATTAAAAATATAATATCACATTAATTAACTGAAAATATAATAATAATAATAATAATAATAATAATAATAATAATAATAATGATGATGATGATGATGATGATGATGATGATTCCTTAGGCTATGGGTAAACCAATTGATGGATTAAATTGATAAGATTGAGTTAGAATTGATGGATTAAAATCTAAGTCAAATTTTGGAAATTGATTGAATTCTCCGTGTTTGGATGAAATAATAGTTTGGTGAGTTAAAATTGATTAGATAGAAAAGAATATGGATAATCCTAAATTGACGAATATGATAACATACCCTAAGGAGAGAGATATTTGGGCATTGATCACAACTTGACCAAATTAGGCAATTAAGAAATTGACTTAAGTGATCGAATACCTAGACTGGTAATCTTTTGACCCTAAAATTTGAACAAGACGAACTATTAATCTCCAATAAACGTTATATTCGAAAAAATTGAACTTAATATAACTCTTTCTGCTCTTTTATAGCTCGATGTTCAACTAATATTAATTTTTTATTCATTTTGTTTAGTATAGTTTGATCCGATACGAAATTTAAATAATTTTTTTTTAAAATGTATGATCTAAAATAATATATGATAACATTTGTGTTGGTATAAATTTTTTATATAAAAAGAGTTAACTGGGCATTATTTAATAATCTCTCACATTAATTGTAGTTGTTTCTTTTCTAACTTTTTATGGTTAGGCAGGGTATTGAGAACATAAGTATAGTGACATCTTTGTCTCATTCCAACATAGGACTGATCTAGAAAATAATAATTAAAGACATAAGACTGTTCTTGATGCATGATCGCAGGGAAAAAAACAGAAATGAAATAAAATTTAGACCAATCATTATATATTTATGTTTCCCTCAAACTAAAAGGATGGTGAACCGACTGTGTACCAAATACAATTAAGACAGCAGAAGTAGTTTAGATTTAATAAATCTCCATTTATTATAATATCTTAGTGGGGTACTAGAGTCCTTATAAGCAGATTTAGAATCTCAATTTAAAGGTCAAATTTTAAATTTTTGTAACAGATTTATTATACTATTAAAATTATGAGTTCAGAATTTAATAATCAATAAAATTTTAATAATTGTTCACGTATATAGTAGTTTTTTGCGTAGAATCCACTAGATTCAGATGAACATAATATTGTTCTAACTTCTATAAAAGCCAATAGAGAGTACAACATAGTTGCTTACTAGTGTCGTTTTGTGCTCTCTAAAATTACAATGGAATAAAACTTTGGTGGAATAATTACATAAAAAGGAAGAATGCTAAATATAAAAGCAAAAAGATATAAAACTGAAAGAAAAGAAAGAATATTATTTGTACTAGCAAGAAAAAATCAACAACTATAATAATAGTTTTCAATTATTTGTTTCCCTTTGTTGCTGTACCTACTATACTATACAAAACTGCCCCACTCCTTGGCTCGTCTCTGCCTATTTAGTACTTTACATTTAACTTCTCTTAGATCCTTCCATTGTGGCAAAATGAGTACACGAGTGATTAATTAATCCATGAGTTACTAAATACTATGTAAATTACGTGTGCAACACACTAAGATTTTCATTGATCTATTATGATTTACGTATTTACCTGTATTTATTATTTATATTAAATCAAACAATTTTAAAATAAAAACCATATATTAAACTCATAATACATAAGAATTTATATCCAAGACACTATTATAATAAATTTAATGTAAACACCAAATGCGAGTAAGTTTATTCCTAAGCGAACACCTTATTCCTATTTCAAGGTTATGCATAGAGAAAACCTACATTTAATAAGTTGATTAAGTTAATAAAGCATGCTGAATCTTATTCTAGAATCTAGATTTTGGATTAGCAGTCTCTAATCAGTCTGTATCTCAAATCCTAGAGTTGTTAATTAGGAAAACCAAAATTTAATTATAATGCTGATATTCGCTAAGCTTTTCCAAAACCTAATAAAGTTTAAACATGAGTTGCAGACCCAAAAAAAAAAATGTTTCTTTTCGAATAGTTTAGACTTTTAAATATATAAAATAAATTTTCAATCCAACATAGCACCAAAATAGACGAAGGCATAGTAGTAATGTAATTCATCAACAAAATGTACTTATAAAAAGATATACAGTAAACTAAATTAAAAAAATGAAAAAATATATGAATAAAAAAAGTACGAGATCACCAATCATGAAAAATATACTCATCTTTATCCTTTTTCATTATTTGTGTATTGGAGTAACAGAGTCAAAATTTTCACTAATGAGAGGTAAAACATGAAGAAGTAAATAATAAAAAATAATAAAAATATAAAATATAACACACACACACACACACATATATATACACACACACTATTAGTCGTATGTGTAAATATATGTGATGACCCGATAGGTCATTTATAGTTTCGCCCTTTATTTTTGTGTTTCGAGACCTCAAATAGCTTTGTTTATCCTTCCTCGATTTGCATGAGGAGTCACTACTTTTTTCGAAAAAATTTTACGTAGAAAACTGAAGAGTAAAACTCAATTAAATTGACTACGGTCAACGTTTTGTGTAAAGGGATCCAGATTAGTGGTTTGACGGTCGCGATGGGTTCGTATCATGATTTCGGACTTGGGCATATACCCCGTATCGAATTCGGAAGTCCCTGACTTGATTTAACGTAATTTGTTGAAAAATAGCAATTTAAAGGTTTAAAGAATTTCTAAGTTTGACCGTAGGTTGGCTTTGTTTCTATCGGGTTCGGATTTCGATTTCGGAACTTGGTATAGGTTCATTTCAGTATTTATGACTTGTCTGCCAAATTTGGTACAAAAAGAAGTTGATTTGACGTGATTCGAACGTCCAGTTGTAGAATTGTATGTTCTTAAGTTTTCTTGAAAATTTTATTCGTTTTAGTGTCTGATTCATGATTCTAGGTGTTATTTTGATGTTTTGATCGCGCGAGCAAGTTCGTATGATGTTATTACACTTGTCTGCGAGACCGAGAGGTTCAGGTGAGTTTCGAATAGACTACGGATGATTTTTGGACTTAGGCAATTGCTGGTTTTTCACTGTTGTTGTCACCTCGTGCTTTATGCTTCTTGATCGCGAAGCCACTCTCGATCGTGAAGGGGAACTTGGGGATGGGGTGGTTTTTTTCTATTGCGAACGCGATAGTTGGATCGTGAATAGGGAGCATTAGGGGATTTAACCGTCGTGAACGCGACCAGCCACTAGCGAACGCATAGGGCTATGGGCCTGGAAGAGGGGAACTAGCCATTACCCTTCACGGACGTGGCACAAGGACCGCGAACGCGATGGCAAGCGGGTGTAAGCCTTCGCGAACGCGAAGAGTAGCTCGCGAACACGAAGGCCTTTGGCCACTACTGCTTCGCGATCATGTCAAGTGTCCCGCGGACGCGATGAACACCTGACGCCAGACTTTAAAACTTTCAAAAATTGGGATTTCATCCATTTTTCACCATCTTCTCATTAGAGCTTAGCCTAGAGGCGATTTTGAAGAGAAATTTCGTCACTATTTCATAGGCTAGTATACTTTAACTCGTTTTCTTCCTTTTCCATCAATACCCCTTTGATTTCTAACCTTAATCTATGCTCTTTCATGATAGAAAATTAGAGATTTGGGAAGAATTGGAGTTTTTAGTAAAATTAAGATTTAGACTTCAAATTGAGGTCGAATTTCGAAACTAATCACATAATCGGACTCGGGGATGAGTGGGTAATTGAATTTTGGTCTGAATCTTGGGTTTTGACGAAGCAAACTCGGGGTTGACTTTTGTTAACTTTTTGGAAAAAGTATAAAGATCTTAGCTTTATGAATTGTAATTGATTTTTCTCGCATTATTTGTTGATATTAAATTGATTTTAGTTAGATTCTATTGGTTTGGAGGCGAATTTTAGAGGAAAGGCCCCGGTTGAGCTTTGATTTGCTTGTGGATCAAGGTAAGTGTTGGGTCTAACCTTGATATGAGGAAATTAGGAACCCTTGAACTATATGTTATGTGAATTTCATGTGTAACGACGTATATGCGAGGTGACGAGTGTATATGCGCCGTGGAGATAATTGTTTCCATGCTTTCCTGTATTTTATTAATTATCTTATTCCATGTATTAACTGTCACATGCTTTAAATGCTTTCTATGTCGTAGCTTGTTACTTGTCATCTATTTACTCTTGTATTGAAATGTTTGTTTCTTCCATGATTCCATGATTAATTGCTACTTGCCTTACTTTTCTTACTTGTACACTTTAACTGTCATGTATTTGGCTTGTCTTGTTGCTTTGTATTAATAGTAGTATTCCTTGATTTGGTATGGGGTTCCTTTATGGCTTTGTGTTCATGCTCTTTAATCGTATAGATTCTCGTAAATTGAGTTGTTGAATTGATTATATTTATTAATATTTGTTTATGGATCGGGCTGCACGCCGCAACGGGTAGAATAAGGGAGGATTGATATTGATATGGTGGGATCGGGTTGTACGCCTGTCACGACCCAAGCCGGAGGGCCGCGACTGGCACCGGACCCTACTCAACGGGCATCGGCGTACCCTTCATCTAACTTTCCTTATTATCTATAAGGCTTGTCATATGCATATAATCTCGAACAATAATTATAATGAACCGTGACGTCATGCCATGATACGAACATACTTATATACATAATATGGCCCATAAGGCTGCAATGCAAAACCATAAAACAAATTACATACGTTTGCCGACAAGGCAATTCAACTGTACATAAGTCAACCCATCACTTGTCTATGCATAAATTGACACTTGTCTATGAGCCTCTATAAAAACATACATAATGCAACCTACGTCGGAACAGGGCCCCGACATGCCCATAATGCCTACAACAAAATGCATACCAAGACTGTGGCAAGTCCGAAGGATGGATTCTCGCCAATATCTGCTGAACTGGGTAGCCTACTGTGGTGGGGAAGCCTCGTCTATCTGTCTGCCTGGACCTGCAGCACGACATGCAGCGTCCACAATAAAGGACGTCAGTACGGATAATGTACTGAGTATGTAAGACAGGAAACATAATGCAAGAACAATAATAAGCATCAGGGTAAGAGACATACAACCTGTACCATCTGAATGCCTCTGAGGGCGACTAACCATGTCATGCCTGACATGCATATGCATATACATATATTTATATCCTTTTGAAAATCATCATAT